>JAJHUR010100301.1:0-30612 GCA_027495735.1 Lutjanus campechanus | reverse complement strand
AAGTTATCCTTTAAGGGAAACAACTTATCACACTAACGGATTAAAGAAAAAGGACAGCCAAAGGAAAAGCTTAAAAAATGTCATCTTTTGTTACAAATAAAGAATCTGTCTGTTTGAATTTGTCATTTCAGTGAAGTACATAACAGAAAACTATATTTTTCAATGCATATCTTTCACATTTTCCCCACATTTGGCCATTGTACAGAATGACTGGACAAAAGTTGAAGGTTGTGTAAAATTCACATATCGAAGGTGTAATGATAGTTATGTTAGTTTTACGGTTTTTTATTTTTTATTTTTGACCTTCACTTACCCTGAAAGTCGTGACTTTGTGATTACACTGTGCTTTGAAAAGTGACTCACTCTGTGTATGTTCTCAGAGGTGATTGTCTTAGAGGTGTTGGCTCTGGTGAAGAAGACACACACTCCAGTCAGCGCCACATCCCTCCCGTCAGTTACAAACACTTTAGGCTTCTTGCTGCGGTCAGGCTGCTGGGCAACAAGCTGGGAAGGCGCTGAGGCTGCCGCTGCTGCTGCTGTGGTTGCTGTGGCTGCTGCTGCTGACAGAAAGAATTGGACATAAAAACCACATAAGGTATCATCACAACTAGCTTGGACCTGATACCGGTGGATTTGCATTTGAATCAAATTCTAATTGATTTTGGACCTTATCAATTGCAGCCCTGATTGCTGTCATTGACGTGTTAATTTATGCAGGGACAGAACCTCTACTTGATGTGTTGCCAACAATTAGATGTAGTCTACACACATTATATTAAGTGACATGGTGAGTGCATTAACACGTTACCTGCTTCAACTGGCTCAGTGTCCTGATAGTAGAACATGAGGTGTGGAAGACCCTCAGCCACAAAGAACTGCTCCATGCGGTCAATCTTAGACAGATAACAAGAAAACTTTCAGCACAATCAGACACAATAGTCTCCCAAACTGACATGCACTTTGCAACCAATCATCTCTATATTATTATAAATACCCTAACCTTAACCCAATCCAATTTTTAACAGCCCAGAGTGAAATAACTAAAAGAAAATAGATGTGGCAGTGATTTGTTGCTGTTGTGGTTTCTATGAAAAGACCAAAAATTACCTGATTCCCCTCCAGTATGGCATCTTCCACATCAGCTTTCTCCAGCCCCAGGCATGAAGCCACAATGCTGAGGATGTAGTCATGTCTTCCATCCAGCTGGGCCCGTTTAGCTTCACGTTCCTCTTTCAACTTTTGCTAAACAATATATACAGGCAATTTAAAATAATATTAGAATGCCATTACTTTTGAGCAAACAATATCAAAGTTCTGCTGCTGGGAGTCCCTCTCACATTAAAACAATAACAAAAGACGTAGTTTGATGATGTCGTGAAGTGGCGTATGACCATGGGAGATGTCTTGAACAACCACCATTGCACATGAAAATCTATCTGAAGTGACTCAGGCAGAAATTATGTTCATGTGTAATGTATTAAAGTTTTATTCACATTATGTTAAGTCATGTTCACCCCTCCTTGCTCTCTGACATTCTCCATGGTTTCCTAGACATTATTGCAACTAGCAGCAAGTAGGAAACACACCATTACCTTGAATAAATTACAGATTTCTGTGGGTCTGCTCACTGTTGAGAATATTTAGGATAATGTAAGTACACAACTCAAAGTACATAACATATTTTTAGTGGTTTTAGGTATTTTAATGCAGAAATGTAACTTATTATAGCTTTAAATTCAATACAAATGTAATATATCCATTTGGCTCTGATTGAGGGTGAGATTAGATTAAAAGTGACATTCTGAATTAACATTAGTAAAGCTAAATTCAGCTTAGATCTGGTTCACTGATAATTTAAAAAAATACAATATATTGTTGTCATTTTTCCATGAGAGTAGCATGTATAAGCCATCCAGAGCACAATGCCATTCAACCATATTTCACATACTTGGTATGTATTGATGAGGCTGTGGGTAATGACGGATGATTGAAGCTCTCCTATGGTCCTCCACTTTTTCCCAGACATCATTTAAACACAAAGTCCACTCAAAGAACCAAAGTTTGTATGGTTCCAATGAATGAGCAGTAAAATATGACAAAAAATAGTTGAAAATGAATAATCCTCAGTATAATTTCAAGGCACAGTATCCTTTTGTGCTTACATAGCTCCATACAAGAATGACAGAAAATATCCAAAACAGATTTTCATATTCCTTCAAGATTTTCAAATGTGCATCTCCATTTTCATTCTTCCGCTTTTGAGAAGTGTTTCAGTTTCTCTCCTATGGCTGTCTTAGCACCCATCCAAAGTCTACAAAATTCAGGTTTCTTAGAAAAGATTAAACAACAACAGAGACAGTTTACAGCGGGCCGTGGCTTGTATTTAGGATGGTGTGGGACAGTAACGTCAACCTCAGTGGGTTGCCAGGTTACCCTGCTCACTAACACAGAAACAAGGTTAGCCAATAAATTACATGAAACCCGCTGTTACATGGTGTGCCAGCTGCAGGATGCATTCAAATTCTCTAATTTACCCTTCCTTTTGTCTGTCTAGAATTTAAACAGGGGATGACAGGAATAGCTATTTCTGGCTTAAAATACTTCTTGCATTGACGTCACCTTGGTCAGACCATCTTTTAAAAGCCCCTCTTCTGCAACAAAGCAGGAAACATCCCACTGTGACTGGCCATGCCAAAAATAGAACACTTGAGAGTGAGCTCTTTTATATACCCATCTGTTTAGACAATCGTTAACAACTGGATTAAACTTTAACATTGAGAATGACATATTAAGTGATCAAGTGCGTCTCTCATCATGTTCTCCTTTTCTCTCCTCTCTCTTTCTTGTGCTTTTAAGTATACATTCATATGGTTGTCTGCACTTTATAAAGCAATGATTTTACTATTGTTTAGCCTTGTCCTTAAATGTCTATTTTTTTGTCAACAGAAACCAACTGCTGAAGTTTACAGTATACTTGGGCCATATTGTACATGCAAGTACCCTGGGTGAGTACCAATGAATTGTATCAAGAATCCAATTGGGAAGGATAGATGTGACAGGTTTTGAGGGACAGATCTGATAGAAAAGCGAATAAAAGCCTTGAAAGAAACATAAGGATGAAAATATGCCAAATTTAAAAGATGGTTAAGGTTGATTAGACAGACATGAAGCACTGGAGGAAGAAAGAGTCACAGACATGGTCAAAAACAGGCACAAGGGATGTAGAAAGCTGTGGACAAGAATGAAACGGACTGAATCCCAGAAACGACATAGGAGGAGAGACTGAAGTGTACAATTGGTAGTTGTGACCAGTGAAGAAAATTTGATAAAAACGGAAGGCAAGAGGGGTGAGAGACGGAAACAAGAGGAAATAGAGGCAGGAAGAGAGATCTGAAAGAATGAGACATTATAACAGATAAAGAAGGAAGGAGAGCAAGAGGCAGAGGGAGATAAAGAGAAAAGGGACAATTCTACAAGTGAGGGTGTTTAAGAGTCAGAGTATCGATTCTTGTTAGTTAGAGCCTGGGGGGTTGGTCATGCAAAGCCAGAGTGAGGTGGAGCGTGCCAACAAGCTTGCAAGGTGTGTGTGTCAACATGGTTAGTGAGAGCAGCAACACAAGCCCTTCAGCAGATTTAAAAGAGATCAGACAATAAACACATTGACATTTAAGTATGTATGCTGAAACTAGACGAATAAAAGCAAAAACTGTGTCCACTTCCAGTGTGCCTCCACGTCCTTTCAGATCCCCAGAATTATTAACTTTCTCACAAATCTTGGTAATATTTGACAAGCACCAGCAAACTACTCTTAGGAACAGCAGCTGCAAGTCACAGGTCACTTCAACAGATAACAGGATGGTTGCTAAGCGCAGCAAAAAAATTGCAGACTTGAAATGCACTCTCACTGCACACTGTTCAGTCAAGCCACCCATGAACATTTTTGGCTTTTAAGAGGACAGTGTACTATATTAACTGTAATAAATCACAAAATGACTATGATATGTCAGAGATTAAGGAAACATGTTAAGTTAAAATCCTTGGTTTTCTGACAACAGCACTGAAGCTGCAGTGTCCTTTGCAATTTATATTCTGGTCCATAACTTGTGTTATTGCTTGTCAGTTTCACATTAATCAGAACTCAAATTAATGCCGAATGTTAACCAAATGAGCAAAAGTCTGTTTACTGAGTTGCACAAAAAATCATTAATAATCTTTTAGGTAGATTGGTGGTTGTAACGGCTAAACTGAGCAATATGTTAATGGAGTCTGGCAGGCAGGAGGCAGGCAGTCACTCAGCTCTAACTCCAGAGTGTGTATTCTCAGAGCAGTGGGCTTCTGTTTTCAGGATAATGGGCACAGATTTTCACAGGCAGAAAACTTACAATTATAAACAGATGTAGGACTCATCATCAATGATGGACTGTACATTAAATAGGATTTCAACCTATTTAATATACCGTCTATGGCTCCACCTTGCTATTTGGACTATAGTACTCATTTTTGGATTCACAGTTGTTACATATTGCTCCTTTTATGTAAACAGATGTTGTATTGGTATGAGTGCTCTCTTATATTTCACTCCTGTAAAGCTTATCTTAAATGTGAGTCAGACAGGGATCTATTGTAAGCAACCACGTGGAACATTAGAACACACGGCTCATGTGATCTAATATCAAGATTGGTGATCTTCATATTTGATTCTCCAAATGAGAAATAATCTGCTATGCTGAGCATGTGTATTTGATTTCTAGTTTTGCAACATAAAAAGTGATGCTTCCAAACTTATTTAGACATATATTTCAAATAAGTTCAAATAAGCCACGACAGAGCTCTGACAATGAATCACACCAACCTTGCTCTCTGGAAGTAAACACATACACACACACACACACACACACACACACACACACACACACACACAAACAACGCAATCACAGGTCGGTCGACCATAAAAAAAAAAAAAAAAAGCATGCCAAGCCATCAGTTGCTGAGCGACCAGGTGTTTCACACCTTCTCTCTGCCTCTGTTCCAAATTGTGTGAACAACCACCTCAGCCTTCAGCCCAGAGACAAACAATGCAGACACAATGCAGTGTGGTGCAGATTATTCAAACAAGCAGACTAAGTCACTGAAATCAATACACAAAAGCACATAATACACTAACCAACAACAACAGGCTCCAACAATGACAGACAGGCACACACACAGAACCACATTTAGTTATTCCCATAACACACAGAATCCAGCACTGACAGACAACAGCCACATTAATAGCTTTCAGAAGCAAACACAGCCCCATCCTGAGATAAGCTATGGCGAGACTGACAATCCTTATAATAAACAAACTGTCTTTTGGAATTAAAGAGAAAACAGCTGTGGCAAAAGGCATGTAGCAGTGAAGCCTGGCAGGCATATAGTCTGATAATCTATCTAATATTTAAAATAAGCAATTCAAAATGTTTTCAGTACCCTGCCAAACCTCAAATAAACACAGGAAATGATTTGGTCAATTTTAAGCCAAATTTTCTGGGGAACAGAAACACTG
Source organism: Lutjanus campechanus (assembly GCA_027495735.1). Lineage (NCBI taxonomy): Eukaryota > Metazoa > Chordata > Actinopteri > Lutjaniformes > Lutjanidae > Lutjanus > Lutjanus campechanus. Next base: position 25,067 of record JAJHUR010100301.1, on the reverse strand, counting down.
CACACTGTCAAAGTCAACACAGTAGTGCTGGATAAAGTTTTGCAGCCAGTTTTGTCCATTTAATTTTTAAACCACACTGTGGTAAATTAAAGATGCCCTTAGAGCCAGGGCTTGGCACCACACATGAGCATTGTGTGAATGGATGGATAAACTAAAATGGGAGATACCCCTTGAATGAGACCACAACAAAATCAACAGCAGTGCTATGATTGTCTTACCTGAATGACTTTGGAAACTATTTGTTTCCAGAGCTGCTTTCTAAACACCAGCGACATGACAGCTGCTTGCCTCTGCGACTCAAACCCTCCTATATCTTCTCTATAACCCGCTATCACTTTCTCATCTGCATGTACACAGGGGAGCTGTATACTCTCACCCTGGAAGGAACGAGCCCTATCAAGTTGAAAGCGGTGACCGCTCAGACAGGTGAGCTGAGGCTATACTGGCTTTACGTTTAATGGCTATTCCTGTCAATAGTGTATAAGTTTTCCTCGCCAGCTGAGGCCAGGATAGACATCCCCTATGCTGAAAGACACAGACAGTTTGTGAGCTCTATACTGGTGGACCATATGCTTGCTTTTGAATTAGAACCCTTATATACACAGGTAAATATGCACAGAAACACATGAAGAAGCAACACTGACAGCTCTGCATGTAAACACTAGACGTGCATCTACGAACTAACATGGACACACACAAATACACAGTGGACACACACCAGCTTGTCATCATATCTCTAACAGGACAGGGTAGCAAGCCAGGACAGAGTTGTTATTTTTCACTATTACCGTGCAAGTGAAAAACTAGGGATGTACGATAAATTTGGTGCCGATAAATTATCAGTTGATATTGGCCTATCCAGCTATTGGTCTATATATCAATATTATATATATTAGCCAATATTAGCGGATATCAGCTGATAAATGTCGGCTATACTAATATCCGATCTGACAGATTGTCAAAGCATTTCATTTGAATTCTCAGGCAAATTCTCTATGAAAGTATATCTGTGATGTTTCTGATGTAAATGCACATTTGAAGAGTCAGAGCTGTACTTTGTAGATTTGGTTTGGTCGGAGCTGTGGAATGGAAAATCATCCATCTTTTCTCAATACATGAGTCTTCCATAATCTAAGGTGTCTATAAATTACAGGTTATATTAACCTTTTTTTGAAAATAAAAACTGTAAAATTGAGTTAAGGTCTTGAATATTTTTTGGTGGATAATTGTTGCAGTTAGGGTTTCATGATATAGATGATAACCATATTTAAAAATAATAATAATTAACAATCCAGTACCTCTTAAACATACTGTATGCTCTTAAATCAGTTCCAGTTTACATTTATTTCTCTTAATTTTCCTGAGGGAGTCTTCCCAAGGGATCAATAAAGTTCTATCTAATCTAATCTAATCTAATCTTTATGGTTACAGACACTCTCTCCATCACCCTACACTCTTGTTTTGCGTGCAAGTCAATTGCCAAAAAAAGAAACAAAATGCACAATAAACAAAACATTATCTTTAAAAAAAGAATCCATAGATCTGTCGTGAGTTCTTTAAGCCATAATAATCATGTAGTGAAAAGCATAATTAGTCATTTTCAAAACATTTAGACCTTCTGCCATCACACAGCTTCTGTCTAATTTTCTCTGTTATATTTTCTGATATTTGATAATATAGTGACAGCAAACCCTACAAAAATGTAACCGAAAACCGAAAGAAACTTATGCACATATTCTCTCATCTGTATTTGCACAGTTTTATGTGTTTAAATTCTGCTTGGATTGTGAGAGAGGTGTCAAAATACAAATTTAACCCAGTATAATCACAATTTATATTCTAATTCTTGATTTAATTCAAAATGTTGTGTCAAATGTATAATTCACTCACATGTTTTTCAAAAGCTGGAGTACAAAATACAGAAAGTGTCTGTAATGTTATTTTTAATCTCGTACTTTTAGGACCTATATAAATATATGGATATGGATACAGGTTTAAATCTTTTTTTCTTTGGTAGCATGAAGTACATTCAGGAAAAAAAACAACTTCTTCACTGGTTGCTGTATCTTTCTCCAATAAATATACCAGACTTTGGCTCTTGTCAGATAACATCAGTTGTTGTGAGAAGCCTGCATAACCTGCAGCATACTAAAACCTTTTTAAACTGGCTTTCTTTCCTTGCTTTGGCCTTCTTGAGCTTTTCTACCAGCCACATTTTGATACAAACACATCAGCTGTTTACTGAATCCTAACACATTAATGATGAATTGCATTTGGCCAAAGTAGATAGTCATGAAGCCAAGGAGTCTGTAACTTCAGAACTCTTGGGTCACCTTACCTTGTTTTGATAGTCTGGTTTAAAATGCAGCATCGTCGTCAGCCTTTCAGTCTGACACTTCTTTTCAGGTCATTCCACCTTCTTAATTGGCTTTGTATTCATGACATTAGAGAATTACAGCTTCCAACAAAGAAGACAAGACAGAGAACAAGTGGCTTCGCTACAGTATGTGAGCAATCAGCCTTCTTATTTGCCATGTGAGAAAGGTTACTGCCCTGAAATTATGAGTGTGTTGCTCCTAAAAGGGGACTGCTAACTAGCTAATGTGGTGTTGGATGACCATCTGTCTACAATGTAATTATCAAGGTCCCGCTCTCACCTTACAATTCTATTACAACAATGGGATGGAGAGACGGGGGGGATGAGGGTGGGGGTGGAAAGGTTGTTGATATATTGGAAGGCAGTGTGGGTGGGTAACATTTCCACACACAGACGCGCACACACACACACACACACACACACACACACACACACAAATGAACAGAAACAACATATAGTGTATAGTGAGTTTTAAAAAGAACCTTATAACAAGACATTTGCCAACCTCTTAAAGGTCATCGAGTTTCATAAACTAAGCAACTCTTTGGATATTGTATGCATTACTATTATATGCTGACAGACTGATACTTCTCATGTAGTGACTATAGAAACAACTTCACAGAGTGAGAATATAATGGTGACATTTGACAGGCATAAGTGTTGTCCTTTGTTTTTTTAAATGGTCTAAATAAAATGTAATATGTCATAATTTCCCCAATGGTTTATTTGGTTGTCTAGTTTCTCCTCACTTTTTTCTTTTAAAAGTAATTAATATAATATGAAAAAAGCTTCTCAAATGTGAGAATTTGCTGGTTGTTTCCATTGTATAACACTTGAATTCTATTTGGTTTAGGACAAAACAAACAATTTGAAGTTGCCACCTTGGGCTCTGGTTTTTTTGACATTTTATAGATTAAAAGTCCAGTAAGATTGGACATCTGAAAATAAAAGTTGTTGTGTTTTCTTTACCTTGGAACAAGCCATCTATGTCTCCAAAGAGCATCTGTCCTCTTCCACAGAAGCCACTATGTTGGCTACAATAGCCCAGAATGGAGAAAACCAAATCCTGGCTCTAGATAGGGCTTTTCATGTTTTTTCCGCAGTCACCATAGTTTTCCTAGACATTTGGAAGAGGAGGGAATCTGTAAGCTCACCACTGCCACACTGGTCCCTTCAGTGAACAATCATGAGAAGAAAAGTTTGGTTGGACTAGAGATCAACAGATTAATCGGTTTGGTCAAATAATTGGTGCCAATTGGACATTTAAAAAAACTACTGGTATCAGCAAACTTGGCTCTAACATTGGCCTATGGCCAGGCAACCCACACAAGGATGTACATCACCGTTTTGCATAGAGGGAAGGGTAGGAAAGGAAAATATGCAATGTGGGATAAAACTGTTCAAAACTGCAATGTTGATGTGACTTCAGATAAATATTATCTCTCCAGAATCCAAAATAATTGCAGTCACACAAATGGTATTCTTTTTCACCACAGGGTGCTCGTCAACACATTTTCATCACTTTTCTATCCTTCCTCAGCCATCATGCTAGCTAACCTTGTGGTCGCCACCAAATTGACATGTTAGTAGGGCAACTGAAGGCTAGCTGGGGCTTCATCTGATTGGCCAAATGGTGCGAATGCAAGACCCACGTATCCAGGGCTCCATCTAATAGGTCAAATGTTCGCATACTGCGTGTAGATGCACGGCATGTATAAATAAAATGATTTTCCTTATTCTCTGCATTGCAAGCAGTCTTTTATGACGTGTTTATTGCATGTGATGGAAATATTGTGATGGAAATATGATTTCAAAAAGTTTAAAGACTGTTCATGAAAATAATCATTAGCTGCAGCTCTGGTGGGGAGACCCTGATCATTCACCCAGCAAACAACACACACATGCACACACACAGGCACACGTGCATGCACGCATACCCACACACACAGACCACCTATCAATTAATATTAAATTCCATTAGCTTTTACTGTGGCGTCCAGCAGATGAGAAGTACAGCTCTTTCCACAAGGGTCTGAATGACGGTTTGATATTGAAGAAATGATTGCAGAGCTTTGCATTTAAAAGCAGTTAGGTCATCAATTTTTCACTACGCCATGACTGATTTTCTAAGCTGAACTGTCTGGTTTTGAGCTGCCATGAAACAGGAGAGTGACTGTAAATTATAGATGAGGGGGAGGTGAGATCTGAAAGAGAAAGACATAACGAGGGAGCAAGACAGGGAAAGGCCCAGTGTTCTCCCTGAGGATGTTCACACTCACAGAACCAGAGATCTTAAACAAATCTGTTTAAAAACTACACCAAGTTGTAGCACAATATGTCTCAGCATCAGAAGTAGCTCTGAAGACTCTGCTTTTTGACTTGCGCAGTTTCTCCTTTAATGGACTGTTGGTAGACTAAAACAAAATGGACATAAGGAAGACAAGCACATGTAGTCAGTGGAGCAGCATTGTGGTTTCTACTATGGCTATTATAGAGCTTTTGTATACCTACAGCATAAGAAATGTTTGACTCAAAGTAAATACAAAAAAGTTTCTGACCTGTACATAGACATTACAAAATTAAAAAATACACAGATTACATAACTAAAACTTTCAAATAAATAACACCAATATGCCAATTACATTGTGAATCTGAACTGTTTGGATGAGTTAAACAAATAATAAGGAGGGGAAAAAGCTGATTTCAAGTTCTTACAATTAGAATTTTGATGTTTTCCACATTAATAAAGAGCATTAGATGTAAAGTAAAAGACATCTTTGTGGAACATCATCCAGACTTCTGCAGCTCATTTAACTTTACAGCAACAATACACCACCATCTAGTGGACTGAGGCTTATAATACAACCATCACAGAAGGGTGTGCTACAGTGAAGTTTGACTGCTGCTGCGAGGCCAGAATCTAATAGTGTAGGGATTCTCAGAGCAATTGTGCAAACGACTTGAGGGGTTGAAAATTAAGTACAAATTGCTTCCATCATTCTTTTTGTTCATATACTGTCAAAGAGAGGGGAATTCTGATGCAAAGTTTCACTCTCCCAACTCATATAATCCTACTCTGAGTTAACTGTACCTAGCTGTGCTAAATAACTACCTATGGTAGTAAGTAACAGACCTTTATCATGGCAGCCATATTCATATGAAATAGTAGGGTAAACACAGGTGTTAGCAATGATGATAATTGAAGTCCTGTTGCATTTAATGTAGACGATCCTTTCTAGTGAGCCAATATGCACAATAGCAGCACCCTGACTCTGTTTGGCCTGAATGCAACAGGAGCTTAATTAGTATCATTGGTAACACCTGTGTTTAGCCTTCCCCGTTTCATGTAAAAATGGCTGCTATGAAAAAGTTCTGTTGGTCTGAAGCCAATGTTAAACTAGCTAGGCTATTCAAAAAAATTTTTAGAACTTCTTGTGCACTCAAGTGACAAAAGAAAGAGAGGTATTTTGATCACTTTAGAAGAAAAGCCACAACATCATCACATCATTTCTGTAACTTATTTTCTAGCATCCCCAGCTTGGTGTTTTGAGACAAGGCTTGTTTTGAGGTCCACCAAGAAAAAATGCAAAACACGATTACCTCATTGTTAGAGAGACATGTGTCATTGCAAGTTGACAAAATGCCGAAAAATACATCAATTTTGCAGACGACCATAATTCATAATCACAACAAAAAAATATCCATAGCATGAACCAGCTAGGGGGAAGAAAGAAAGGTTGGTGATTGCAAATATGTCGACTGAATGAATGCAAAACTGTATGAAGTTGGGCAAATGTGCACACCTTAATAAACCAAAGCAATCCTATTTCAGTGATACTAGAGCGCTATTTTACACATATCAAAACAACACGGAACCAAATCTAAAATGAACATTAAAAGAAAAAAGATAGACATAGCTCTCTTTAGGCCATATGGAGTAGTTCGTTATAATGATTAGGCTTGAAACTTACCCTCTGGACGGTACACTGAGGAGACTGTCCTCTATAAAACCTACTTTTAAAAAGTGTCACGTTATCTCTTTTTGGGATCATACCTGCATCTCCTTGAGCGACTCTCCGGGGACAGTCGGCTGGGTGGGTCTGTTCCTGTAGCTGACTTTGGTTTGCCGGGAGCTGAAGGACATGGCTCAAACATTCCTTCACGGAAGTGGCTCCTCTATGGCCAAACTTTAAACTTCCAGTTTTAACCGCGTCGAGTATTGCGTTTTTTCCCCGTTGTTTATTTGGGGGTATAACTTTTTGTTTTCGTGTTTGGAGCGATCCACCGTCCACAACACACGTTTTTCTTCTCAGCAGTGATTGTGTTGTTAGTGGTTCCCAAGGTAACAGGACATTTATCAAAGGGGTAGTGGGCTGGTCCCGACTGAAATGTTGACAATCCATTGCTCAGTTAAGTGTTTTAAAATAGAAAAAAAAAATTCCAGAAAAAAAATAGTAAATAAATAGAAGTCTTTAAATGGATGAATAAATAATAACAGACAATAGAAAAGAGCAATTAATTTGACTTCAGGGGATTTCAAAAATTGGTTGCTTTTATTGTTTGTAAGAGCAAGAGAGTTAACCATTGAGTTAAAATAGGGCTGGACAATATATTGATATTATATCGATATCATGGAATGAGATATTGTTTAGATATCATTATAGGCATTACAGTAAAATGAGGTATTTTCAGGACTGACTAGGCTGTTATGTTATTTGCCTTTACCCATTATGTCATCATATCAGCACTCTGATTATTTATCAAAAATTTCATTGCGTTAATATCTTGTGAAAGTACCAACAGTCATCACTACAACATTGTTGAAAGATCGATAATGAGGTATTTAATCAAAATTATCATATTTGTTTTTGGTCACTCAGTCCTATTTGAGATTTATGGTATGTTATTTTACAGAAGAAGCGTTTATCAAGATATATATTATATATCGTGAAGCAGCTTAAAAATACTGAGATATTATTGAACAGGCCTAAGTTAAAATCAATCAAAAAACAGGGAAAGCCTGCGAAATTTTTGTTCATGAATAAAGAAATTTCCCAATAAAATAACAACAGTCTTTAACTATGCTCCATCTTTTATTATTCATAAATTTATTGTTAATGTCACTGGAATTAACAAGGTGAACTTAAGTAGATGTAATACTACTTAAACGCGTATATTGTGTTGATTATCATCATACTGGCAGCTCGGGTGCAGAGTTGTTGAGCAATTTTTGAAGGCAACCCCTAGATGGCAGCATTGTACCGTCCCTTGTTAAAAGCGCTGAGCTGCAGCTGTCAAAAAGAACTGGGTTAGATTTGTGGGGCAAATGACCTCATACTGTAGCATCATCTTCATCACTCGGAGATGAAGGAAAGAATTAAATAATCTCTTTTCCTCGTCGTTGTTTTCTCCCTGTTACACACTGAAAAGAAATTAGTCGTTGCTGGCAGAAGGAAAACTACCGTTATGAGCAGCTTGTAATCACTGTAACTGATAGGAAAGTAAATAATACAACACAAGAACTCAATGACCTCATGTGAATATTAATTAACTCTCAAGAATTCAGTTATAAGGGCCTATATGAGAGTACACCACTACTACTACACATACAAGAAACGAGCAGGGGTATGCATACTTCTTGTTGTTATCACATCTTCCATAACATCTGGGCTGGAGCCATTAAGGCATACAATCCTGACGAATGACTCCCACGCAGCCCGCATCAGCACCGCAGTGAGTGACGCTGGGGGCTGCTGCTGATGTGCTGTGGCGCACACAAAATTTGGGTGGCGCACAATGCACCAAAACCCCCCGAAACGGAATCCCAGGATATCCCACCCCCACCCACCACTCGAAACGGAATAGCCCTCCGCCCTCAGTCCCCCCCTCCCCCTTTTACCTCCGCCTTCTCTCTCACTATCATCCCCCTTCCTCCTCCTCCTCCTCCTCCTCCTCGCCCGCACGTCCCAACTCGGGAGCGCCGCCGATCGGTCGCCAGGATTTTCCCTTCTCGGCCAAAATGGAGGAGGAGGTCTCTCGCTTAATGAAGGGAGCACATATTGTATGACCGGATCTGCTTCAATGAAAGGCGCTAGGATCCGTTTTTGCTGACAAATAATTATTGCAACAATAGAAGCCTTTTGAGGATCTATCGCTATTTCTGCACAAGCGACTGCAGCCATGAGCGCAGGAGAGGGACTAGATGAGGCTGCGAAGGACGCGGCAGACATAGCGGCGTTTTTCAAATCCGGTAAGTCTGAAAAGGGGCGAGTCTGGCTCAGAGAGAGCTACAGTAGAGCTGTCGGTGTGATCAGTGGTGGTCAGCCACATTGTTGCCAAAAATGACAACAAAAAAAAAGACAACACTGACTGGTTTCATGGGCGAGATGCATACAGCGCGTCGGACGTGCTGGTGAGATGCGCACAGTTTGTAGTTAAATCACATTTTAGTCCACTGACTTGTCATTCCGCAGCCTTTGATGACAACAGCTCGGATAACACCTCCTGAAATATGTGCTTTTGATTATTGGGCAGTGACCCCATTTTGGGTTGGACTAAGTAGGCTACAAGGTGTGAATGGGTACAGCTCGACCACAGTCTCGAGTATTTCGACGTTACATGCTGTATCCATCACGAACCCCTTGGATGTGGGTCGGACATTTTTAAATTCATTTTCTCTCTTGTAGATTGAACAGTCTTGGGGTATCGTGCATCACTCTGGACCCAGGTCTCTCAGATCTGATGCACGGATAGAGGCTAGGCCATGGACGCACGTATGGGCATGAGCAATAGGTTGCACTCCACGCACTGGGCCTGTCTGATATGATGGCATAAACCTAACAAATAAGGATAGGCCTGCCCACCTTATCACTCTGCATCCAAAACATAAACACCTTTTATAAGCCCTATCGGGGGCTGCAGTGGTGCCAAATAATTACAGACGGGCACTTCTGTCATGCACTTTATTTTGATAGTGGTTGTGAGAAACATTATTACCTGATATATAGTTGTGGGTGCGAAAGTGTCATTTCATTACTTTAGCATTCTTAGCCTAATGCTGATGATTATTTACCAGAAAGAGTTACATGCTGACTTTATATTAGTTGTGCAAGAAAATGAATACACTTGAGTATCGTGATGTTATGTCTTGTGATACTGTATCAGTTCTCAAAAACACTGTATCATGATACATGCTAAGATTCATGACAGTGGTTAATTTTGTGTGTTCGTGTATAAACCCCTGATCATTGGATAGCAGTGTTGTGGGCTATCTTCACTGCTCTGACTGCATAAAATGAAACTTAACTCTAACTTAGATTTTATGCATCCAACAGTGTTTTCTTTATACTATGACAGTTTTCCTAAAAATAGGTTTAAAACAGCAAAAAATCTCCTTGCTGTGGCAGTATACTGAATCATAATCCCTGTTTTGTGATAAAACCCATTTCTTACCAGTACACAGCCCCACTTTGTAAAATATCGGTGTATATCCTATTCTTATAGGAAGGTATGTCTTGACTGTGATATTAGTGTATATGTTTCTAAGGATTATCATGATGCTTCCTCATCAGCATGGTTCATGTTGGCCTTTTCAAACTTGTGTAGCAGACACTTCAGAAAGTGTGAATGCCAAGTTTTAGAACGGAAACTTTTCAACATTATGTGGTCAGATAAGATATTGTTTTCTTTTCTGTCTCACGCCATCCTAGCTCTCACAAGCCCCCACTTGTTCTAACTTTAGGAAATACCTCTTTAATCCAAACTGACACAGGCATTAGGATGGCAAGGAGTGCTGTTACAGCTTTTGGAAAGGTACATCTTGAAGAAAAAGTCCAATGTTGGGAAAGATGTCGCCAACATTAGAGCCGGACCACCTCTGATACACACCAGAAGACGCAGCTGTCTCTCACTCTCTATCAGCTGTTTCTCTCTGTGACACCTGGTGCCTTGGGGTCTGCTGTTTACCATCTACACACGCTACACACATGCAGGAACACACTCACAGGCAGCATTTGCGCACATTTACCTAAGTGCATATGAATCAATAAATTCAGCAAATATGTGCTTGCATACTTCATACTTTTTAAACAGTCTATAGTCCACATACTTTCTCCTAAAAATTGTCTCTGCCAGTCAGACAGTTAGGAATGTTGTCAAAATGGATTGTATTCAAATGCTACAGTCTCTCTTACGGTTGGTTGGATGCCTGCCAATGTATTTTCCTATAGCTGTGTTGTATCAGGCTGGAAAGTTGGCTCACTGTGAAGTTGGGCTGCTTGGATGTTTATATAGCGGCAAATGCAGTTCATACAGTATTCATGAAGGAGACAGAAATAGGTTATGGCCTCAGGAAACTTTTATAAGAGACTATTATGAAGCAAAAGTATGGGTAAAAAGTTTCTGTGTTATTAAACTGTAGACCAGCTCTAAATGCTGGCTGAATAGCTGCATGTTTCCAGTCTAGATTAGAGATAACTGTTCAAAAGTTGTCTAGTCATTTGTTTAATTAATGTGTTATCGTTCATGGCACACAAAGACGGACATATTGAAAAGATGAAAATTCACTGTGATCAGTGTGCTTTTAATTGGACTACATCCTCATCTGTTTATTTATTCAGCAAACTTAGATAATATTTACATTACCTCATATCATTTATTCAGTAACATATGCTGCTTTCATATTAACCTTGGATGGTCTCATTTCCTGGAAGTCAAGGACAATAGAGTTAATGCTAATAACTTTTTTAAACTAATCTAGGTCACTCTACGTGGACTTATGTCTTTTATTGCCTGTTGGCAAAGGGCTGAATCCATCGGCAGTTGTTTTTTTGGGGGCAATTTTTTATTTTTGGGGGGGCTGGGGTGGGGGTATTTGTTATTTTATTTTGCTAATGTAATGGTCTGCAAAGTGACACCTGCTGCTCCACGATGCGCTCTCATTCAGCAGCACAGTACACACCCACTCAGGCGGACCATGAGTGCACTGAGCTGGGTGTGGAATGAGGGGGAAATGGCCCGCAGAGCCAGACTTTTTAAACATCTAACATGGTGAATTAAGGATTTACTTCAGCCAGACCAGAGATGATGATTGTTGGGACAGTGGAAAGACTAACAAAGATGGTTGTGGTGAGTTGAATGTGCTTTTTTTGTTGAGTTTGAATGAGCTGTGTTTTATGGGGAGGTCTTAGTTCGATGAAAGGGAGAAGCTTGAATTCAGAAGGTGTGTGGTTGTACATTTCTGTTTAATAAGGAAAACAGGAGTGAGAATGTTTCATTTCTTGACACTATATTTAATTTATTTTGTTTATTGGACATAGTGAATGTATGTAGAATACACAGTGTGGTAAATTTTGTTGCTTTCGCACATCATTTAGATGAGACTCGGGTGGAGGTGGCAGGGGCAAGTATATCGGCAATCGCAGGTTGATGTGCTGACAGTGGCCAATTGGAAAATGTTAACATATTGCCCAACCCTATGCAACACGTGAATTAATAAAAAGTTATCAGCCAAACATTTACTTAAGTCCACCATGTTTCTGTTTATATGATCAGAATAGTCATACATTCTGTCATTGTGTTACTTATAGAATTACAGTAAATACAATAAATAATTTCCCTTTTTGCTGTAGACCACTCAGAACTCCCTGTGAAAACCACTGATCTAACACTTCAAACATTCTATCTCAGTCATTTATTTCTTTAGTCTTTAGTTTTTTAAGTATTATCAATCACTCACACACATCTCCAATTTGTCCGAACATGATATGATATGTCAGTCATTCTTGTGTACATGCATGCATACAATGTATCCCGATCTTGTAGTATCACTGTGAAGGACCACTAGTAATGGCCATCCCGCTCCCTGTAGCCTCTCCAGCAGGCTCCCTAATTGCTGCCAGCTTGTTGCATGTTGAAGTCTTGGCACACAGCTGCTCATCCTAGTTGATCCCAAGTACTTTATTTCTGGGGCTCTGTGTTGTGTGTGAGTGTGTTTTGTTTTTCTGGGGCTCTGGATGCACTTTGGTGCCCTACTTAGTCAGTGAAGACTAGAATATGGCAGATTTTTCTACTGAGCAAGACCTAAAGGGACTGTTTGACTGTCTGAAGAGGCTAACTTATTGAAAGACTAACTCACTGTAGCAGGATAACCAAGTCTGAGTTTGTAGCTAGCTAGAAAACAGGCAGATTATTTGGATGACTAAACTGAGATTTCCAATCAAAGCACCAAGTGTTCCAAAGTCATATTTTTTGATCCTGCACTAGTTTTTTAATTTCTTCACCTGAATGGATATTATCGTCGACCCTTGAAAATGCTTGATGTTCCTCTCTGCTTGATTATTTTCAGTGAGCAGATGGAGCTCCATTTCTGAGTCCCACACTGATGCTGTGGATCACAGCTCAGCCGCTGAGTCACTCTCCCAGGTTGCTCATACCGTGACTTCAAGTCCAATCCCGAAACATTTGCAACTGGTCATAAAGGAGGCAAAATTCTTCTGCTTTCTTGAACATTTCGAAGACAGAGACATCTTTTTAATGTCTTCCATCCAGTCATGCTCAGTTATCCAGGCCTAAAAGATCCATATCTGCAAGTGTTTGCATAATAAACTCTTAAAGCATGTAAATACAATAACACTATATTTAGTTGTATATAAATAGCATAATCAGTTAACTATTAGAACAACAATATCCAATTCTGTTTTCAATACAGTTGATGAAGATACCCATTTCCCATATGGATTGCGGATTTGGACTTTAATCAGGCATTCTTCAAAGTGAGGCATCACAGCCCAATAACATACTGCTGATTGCTGCGAGCCCACACAAGCTCCGCAGCACGTCCCCTGTGAACTCGAAATATTGGGTAATTTGTAATCAAGGCAAGTTGCTCATAACTAGAGGTTTGCCAAACAGTCAAGAATTGCATTAGGGTGAGTCTGGAAGTTGTGGCACATTGTGCACTGGCACTGGCATGAACATGAATGAATTCAAGTAGCAAGAATGTTTGGGTCATGTCTTGATGTTGTATGTTGGGAGTTTGATGAATATATTTCTGTACCCTGAAAAATGTTTAGCATTTTCTTGTTTGTTATGTTTTTGGATTTGATGAATGGGCAGAGCACTCTTCTTGTCCTTTTAAACATTCATGCATTTTCCCCTCCCCTGTGGATTTAAATTAAAAATGTTTCTCTCAAATTATTTTGTAATCTTACCAAATACATTGGGCCTCATGCAAGAACATTTTTGTATTCTTATCTTAACTGTTATCTTAATTTTCTTTAGTATGATGGGCTTGTATGAATGTGCCACATCAGATTCAGCAAGCGCTCATAATTTCAGATAATTGTGCAAATCCCTCTGTGCTTATCTTCATTAGTGAAAAACTTGTGTTTTGATAACAGCAGACTGGCTCCACATGACTCCTGTGACAGGTCTGGACCACTCCTAAATTGTGTTCATACTTTAGAGAAAAGTCAAAATGTGAGATCATTTGTGAATGGCACGTTCTCCTAAATCACACATACAAACCACTTCAAAACAAATTTGTTTGTACGAGTGCTTGATAGTAGACAGCAAAGACATTATTGAGGTCTACAGCAATAATAGAGTGTTTGCTCTATCTTTGATCTGGCTTGTTTTATATCACATTTACATATACAGATTTTGCATGCACAACCAAAAATTATTATGGCACTTGGCCTGTCCCCTGTCGGAGCATCATTCACAGCACAATGCTATGCTCTCACATTCTGAGGTAAATATAAAGTTAATAATTCCTTACTTCAAACAGAATGAAACTTGACCAAGATCTAAACCCATATCAATTTGCACCCAAAAGAAGCAAGGTGTGCAATATTTGATGGCTCAGCATGCCTTAATATGCAGTAAACTTTTGCAATACAGAGCTACTGTCTCTTTCCTATAATATCTTCATGCGAGAGCTATTAACTCCACATGAAACTAAAATCATGCAGTCGCTGGTGACACTAATGGTTCATTAAGCAATTCTGGACAAAGCTAGTTGATGAGTCTCATTCTCAGGACATCAAATTACTGACACTTCGGATTGGTGGCTTGAAGATGGTTGATTGTTGAGTCTCATTTCCGGGTCGTCAAATACTGACATTTTGGGAATGAGACTCAACAATCAACTATATTACCGACCTGTGATTGGTCAAAGTCTCCCCCCATCAGCTAGATTTCCTTATTCTAAGGTAACTGAGCGAAGGGCAGGAGCAGAACTCTAGTTTCTCTCAGACCACTTGAATTACATTACGCTTAAAGGTTATTATGGAACTGTTGTCCAATGAAACAAAAAATAAACTGCCTACCCCAGCTTTAAGTGATGCATTAAGTCTTAAGATTAACCACTGTCAAACATATTGAAGCACTACTGAGGGAACCATTTTTGCAGAACTAAAAATAACATTTGCACCAAAGTACATTTTTACAAGGTATTAATTCATAGATAGTCTCCAGAATGACTTGTAATGAAGTTACTTGGCCTGCAATAGCATTATTGTACCGAACTGCACTGTGAAACTCAATTGGCAAAAAGCAACCAGATGTATGTTGGAATAAGATTAAATAACTGTCAAAACAACTTGCATAAGAGCCGATCTGCAGTCATAACTACACTGGTCAGAAGACAGTGGTCATCAGTCATTGCACCCATGGAGTGTACTGCAGGGCTGAGGATGGTTGCAAAGATCTAGAGTTTACTGTGTGAAACTGGCTTCTATTCTATTCATCACTAATGCAGACAGGCTTTCAACTTTACATGTATGAGTGTCTTGGCAGTCTGCAGTGTTAAATAATAGATTTTTTTTAATGCCAGGAGAATAATTGTTAGGCTATAGCATAAGTGATTACCTCTGCTTTGTGATTGTAGTTCTGTTGAGAATAAATTATCAAAGGCTTGTATTACACAGACAGGTTGGAAAACCCCTAAGCTTTTTTTCAAAACTGACTTTGTACTTGGCCTAAAATTTAGACTGAAAGCAAATTAAAGTAAAAAACCCCAATTAAATTAACACCAATGATGTTTGTTACACCTCTTTATGCATGCTTTATTTATCAGCTTGTCATTCAGTGCATGTTGCTTTGAGGGTAAAAACGAGACATCAGCATCAGTGATGCCAGTGTCAGTATTGACAACGCAGTGAGCCATTTCCCTTAGCGAACCCAGTGACCTGTGCAAGTGCAGTCTGTAATGAGAGCCAAACCACTGAGCAGTGATTCTTCATTTTCTTCTAGCACAGTCATAGTCGATGAAAGCATAATGACCTAATGTTATCATGCATACTCAAGTAGAAATCTTATATAATCATGTAGATGAGGAAAAGGACTTCAGCAGGCCATGCAGTATGCATCTTTGGTAAACAGAGAGAGAGAGGGTGGATTGGAAGGCAAAGAAAATGTGTACTGAGAGAGGAGAACGGCAGAGAAAAGAAAGGGAAAGGAAATGAAAATATAGGAAAGAGAGAGGAGAGAGTGAGATTCAGAAAGAGAGGACATGACATACTTAGAGGGACAAACAAGCCTTCACTCATCAAATTATAGAGCTGAGGCTTGGGTGGAGCACACCCTGCAAAATGTAGGCTACTCTGCTCTCCATGAGGCTGAAACCTTTCGGTTTCATCCAGGGGCAGCCTAATTGGCAGTTGGTCAGAGTTAAAGACTATAAGCTTAGATTGGCATTGCCTGCACTGCTAAATCGCCTGGGATCACATGCACATTTGGCTGTCTTAACTGAAGGAGCAAAGAGAGGACTAGTTGAAAAGGCAGAGAAATCTATAGAGTTATTGTAAAATAAATAATTACAACATTTATGTTCATTCTGCATTAGGAACCAGGTTAAACTGAAAGTGCCACAGCAATCAGACTTATAAGTTGTTCTTGGCAAAAATGTTTGCATTCTCTCGGCCAGTATTTTAGTTCACCAGCAGGATTGTAAGTAAAGGGAGTAAAATAAAAATCCAGTATCAATATATCGGCCAGTATTCTTTATACAGAATATAGAAGAAGGAATGGTATGAAAATTTCACATCATGACTATAGTGACCAAAATTATCATGGTTCTCATTATTAGCCCGGCATTGGTAAAATGTGCTGAAATGTTCAAAAAGATATGTAAAAAAGATTCATACTGAAAATCTCTCCGTGATTTGAAATGACATCATGTCACTTACACAAAACAAACCCACATTGCTGCTGTGCCTGTGTCTGAGTGACTGTTGCTAACTTTAGTTGATGCTGGATAATATTTACCATGACTTTTTCAAAGTGCAGTATTCAAACAAGATGATCAGGCTAATTAAAAATTGAAACAGTCATACTAATCCTCAGGAATTTTAGCACGGTTTATCTTAAAATCAATTATTTTTTTTATCCCTAATGTAGCATATAGTACATGAACACAATTTTTTTCAGTGATCCCACAAAAGTGGTGAACAGTTATGACAAAGACATGTAATGGAGGCAGGATATTTACAGTGTAACAATAAACACTATTGTATTTTTAATTATTATAAAAAAAATACTCTAAATAAAAAAACCACAAATATAGCTGTGATATTTCAATATCGGGCAGATATTATTGATCGACAGATATATCAGCCAGGCTCTAATCGGTGTGTCTCAGTTTGACACAAAGTAATACAGTGAAACAGTGCCATTGTTTGAAGGTGTGAAAAGTTACTCTTAAGCAAATGATTCCCAAACTCTGCAAATCCAACAAAATAATAGGTGACATCATCATACTCACAACTGAAAGCTAGGAAGTGGTTTGCCTTCAGTGTTTGCCCAAAATACAGGGATATAAAAATCAGCAAACAGGGCTGTTATGCACTGTAAGTTACTCTAGTTGTGATTCATGGCACCGCTTTATAAAATATTTTACTTTTTGGAAGTGATGTGTATATATATGTGCTATCTAAACACTCATTTTTGTTTTCAGCAATTTTTGCTTGTTGGTCAACAGCTTGATTTTTGATTGCTACAAAAAAGCAATTCAGTCTTAGCTTAAGCACGTCAAATACGATTAGACTAATAAGCCTGTAATCAATAACATAACTCAATAAATGTAAGCAATAACACCTTCTACTGTGACAATAAACAGATCTGGGCGCTGGACTTCTCTCATAAAAGAAACTAATATTAGTTTTTAAATCATGAAATGCAAATGGTCACATGATTAAAAAGCAGTGAGCATCATACCTAACATGAGAGATTCCAGGCCAGTATACTGTATATGAGTAAGAAGTGGCAGATTTCTCCTCCTCTCATGAGTTTATATAAAAAGCCTACTGTATGCTCCCAATAAGGACCAGATGTTGGGATGCTTGTTATCGCCCATTTTTCTTTTAGTGTTTATAGGAGAGTTTTATGGAGAAGACAATCAAGAAGGTAGCACGGTGAAGCAATTACCTGTTTTACAGCCAGACCCACGCTGATCGATCTCATCAGAGACTCTCGACCTTTTCGAGAGAGTAGTAATACACTTTACGGACATGTAACCCCCCACCATCTCTACAAATTATTGATTGTTGTAAAATGTCATGTACATCTATTCCAGGGGTCACTTTGAAGACACACAGGCAAGGACCCAACCCATCTTTAACAAAGAGAAAATGTGCAGATATGTACTTCAGTCTGTTTGAACTGTAATGATGCTTGTCGAATATTTTAAGCTTGTTATTAATATTCTGGACAGCTGGAAGTGAATCTCAAGACATGCCAGAACCTTACTTTACATGATGCATTGGAGACCAGTCAAGAGCTGCTGTTGAGGACCTCAGTGACAAATATGCAGAGCTTGATATACCTTCTTAGATTCATGCTACGTCCTTCTACATCATGCATATACTAAGAGAGATCTTTCACATTTCTTTCACATTCTTTAAAGGTCAATTGTGTAAGATTTATAGGGATCTATTGGAGGAATATGGCAGAAATGGAATATAATATCCATAAGTGTATTTTCATTCATGTATAATCACTTGAAACTATCATTGTGCTTTCGATACTTTAAAATGAGCCCTTCATATTTATGAAGAGCGCTGATCTTCTCCCACTGAGACCATCATGTTGCACCGCCATGTTCTACAGTAGCCCAGAACTGCCAAACACTGGCTTTAGGAAGGGCCTTTCATGTTTTGTTTTTTTTTGCAAGTTTCATGCCCACTGACACACTTGGAAGGGGAGGGTGAGGCAAGTGGTATTCAGTTGGTTGCAACATACAACCTCACTGCTAGATACCACTAAATCCTACACACTGTTTCTTTAATGTGAAGTCATGAACATAAAATTTTGTGGAGCCCTTAAATATATAACCTAAAACTAACCAGAGGCGTGTAAGGTCACTGCTGAAAAAGATTTTTCTGTTTGTAATCATCTGAACGCTCTTCCATATACATGAAAAATATTGGTCAATAACCAGCACTTCTAATAGGTTTGTAATGTGTTTGTAGGATGCTAAATGTAGCCTGTGGGACAGTGTCATTACTTCACACACACACACACACGCAACACACACACATGCACAGAGGTATAAATCACTAGATCCCACCCACGTCGCCCGAGGCCCCTGGAAGCAGGGAAGAGGGGGATGGAGGAATGGAGTGAATGAACGAGGGATGGGAGCATAGGAGGATTGCGGGTCATAAAAATAGGCTGTGGGCTGGTCTGCGCGTCTCCTGCAAATCCCCTATCTGATAAAGAGAGAAACCTCTGTCAGTCAGCAGCAGACTCCCACTCATTCTATCCTTTTTTCATCCCTTTCATCGCCGCCTCCTCCACTCTTCTCCCACACAGCCCTCCATCATTACCTCATACCTTGCCTCTGCTGAGGGTTGTCATTTATTCAGATCTTGTTTTGTAATATCTGGTCTCCTGTTTGTGAATGCATGCAGGTCTTTTCTTGTACCTTTGGTAAATGAGACATCGAAACAAAGACTATCAAATTAGACTGACTAATAAAGAGATGTGCATCATGTTAAGGTGAAAAAAACAGTGTCTGAAGTGTTTGGCCAGCATCTCTAGATCCTAAAAAGAGGATGCCAGGTTCACCATTAATCCACAAAAGCAATTTCACAGTATTATGTCAGCTTTTGGAACCAAAAGATACTTTACTGTTTCAATAAATGAAGCAGAGAGTGGCCGATGACTACAACAATCATTTTAACTTTAATTAACTCAAGTTTTTAGCATTGCAGGAGACTATTTCTGACGGGAAACTGCTGTTATACAAGCCAAATAATGCTCTCTCCAAACCAACAAAACTCCATGGGTGAAATCAGTCATTTTACCTTGCAGAACCCAGCAGTTGCTCGTCTACTGTTGCCTGGACCTGTTGGTTAGTTGTTGTGACTTTGATGTTTTGAAAGGATAGTTCGGATTTACCAGAGTCAATAACATAAAGCATTGATCGAGGCAGTGGTAGACCACAAGGGTGTTACGATTCTCCAAATTCACAATTCAATTTGATGAGTGACTTTTAATTTTAAGGCCACACTTCTATTTGAACATGTTTTTTGAATTGTCAAATTCTTCTTTAAAAAGATAAGCCTATATGGTATCAAGTGTGAAATAGCACTTTTCCTGTTGGAAAGGCTGACTGGCAGCAATAAATATAAATATATTGAACACTGAAACTGATATAGATTTTTTCCAAGTAGACGCTGTTAAATTGGCTAAAATACCTTTTGTTGCTGACCCTGTCCACTGCAGTACATTGCTTATCTTCAGTGCTAGTAGGTAACACGCTGGCTATCAATAAGTACCTCATACAACCCCACATTAAATAATACAAACTATCCCTTTAATTCACAAACTTTTTGCTGTAATTCCTCCACATTCCTAATTCTTCTTTCTTCGACCTTTCTCCTCTTGCCTAATGACCCTACTGCAGATGTTTCAGTCCTCCCTGTCTTTCACAGTTCCTCCCCTGTCTCCTCTCCCCTTCCCCGCAGCGTAAACCAAAGGAAGCATCTGGATCTACTATCTGTACTTGTAGGCCTCCCGCGATGCTTTGTGCCTCCTTTTTTCAAGAATAGTACTTTTAAAAAAGGAGTCATGAGGCCATGCCTGCACATGGGTTCTGAGACACACAGTTTTTTAAGAACTTTCTCCAGAGAGAGAAGTGAAGTGTCAGGGTGTGTGTCATTTTTTTTCATTCATGAAACCATTTAGTGAATGAGCAGAGTCCAGAGTGTGTAAGAGTGAGACTGGGTCACCAGTCTTTAATCTCAGCCCTATGTTTGTTTCATATGTTTGGATTTTTGTTTAGTTCATGGCAGTTTGCTATAAATGTTGTATGAGGTTGATGGTGTAGCGATAACTTTCAATAATTTAGATTCGCTCACGCACAGTAGCACACACTGAAATTTCAGATACCAGATCCATGAGCTTCACTGCACTTCTCTGCACTAACAACGTGTGTTACTTTTATAGCACACAAGCCAAGGTCTTACTTGAAAAGTCCATATGAAAACAAAAAAAATGAATAAAGCAGAACATAGACGGGGCTTTGGTAAAATCAAAGCACAGCCTGCAGTGTGTGTGTGTGTGTGTGCATTCATGTGTCAGCTTGTGTGTTGCCTGAGACTGCTTGTCTTCTGTCAACAGCTGTGCTCAGTCTGTCCAACAGGAACTGTGTAGTCTCTCTTTCTCTCACAAACACACACACACACACACACACACACACACACACACACACAGAAACATTCCCTCTTGCTTTGAAGACAGCAGCAGTCTCTGATCCCTGTCGCGTGAATAGTGCCAGCCCAGTGCTCCTCTAGCTTAGGAAGGCTAAAATGCCTCTTGGCCTCTCTGGCTTTGGATAAAATAGGTTGAGGATCAAACTTACAGTAACATCCAATCCTACTGTATCGACTACTGCTGAACTGGTGCTGTTTTGAAGGAATGCTGCAGGTTTTGTTGTACTTTTGTCGCCAAATTGTTTATTTTGTTGGTGTAGCCTTCACACATGGAGGCCAGTCTAAACCAAGTTGCCAGTAAAACACTGAATGTTTGCACATCAAAGAAAATAAAATGAATTTGATATTTCACACTACTCTGAGATGAACCTGTGAAAGAAGTGCTCAGTTTCACTTCTCCTCAAGAAACTGGCCCTTAGTTCTTTTTTTTTCTCTCCCTTCTAAATAAAAAAACTGTCTCAATCTTTAAAATACAAACAAGGTACTTAAATTCTCATCCATCAAAGATGTATCTCAGATAAAGCAAGAAGAAAAACAAAAGCAAAATGACAGAAGTAAAAATAAAATGAAAATGCGTAAGACAATTTTTATATCACAGGTTAAAAAAAAGGGGAGCATTCCACTGTTTTCCACTTACAAACATTAGATTCCTCATGTCAACCCTGTATGGAAGCTGCGGGAACAATTGTCAGGTTTTTAGTTTTAAAGGAGAAATCTGTAGTATATGTTACTAAATCATAAAATGACAATGGTATGTCATCAGAGATTAAAGAAACGTGAAGTTGAAATACTCACTTCTCTGACAACAATGCTACAGCTGTGGTGTTTTCCTTTAAAATGTATATTCCCACAGCTTAAGTTATTGTTTGCCTGTTTCACATAAATTATAGTTCAAATTAATGCCAAAAGAGTGTGTGTTTATGAATTGTAAGAAACAAATAAGGATCTTTTAGAAGGGGTTGATGTTTATAATGGTTAAATGGAGCAATACTGAACTCCAACTGCAGAGTATATTTTTGGAGTAGTGGGCTTTTGTTTTCAGGATAATGGACTTCACAGTGACAGACAATTGACAGTTAAATAGCTGATAAACATACAGTGTAGGTTGTTTTTGTCCATTTATAATGTTGCATGGGTCTTGCAGTCCTACAGTGTTCCTGCAGCCTGCCTGAGCTTCCTCAAGTCTAGGGAGGAAACGGCAGGGGGAAAAATACTTGTTTCAAACATAGAGGGTATATTAAATAGGATTTCAACCTATTTAATATACCATCTGTGACTTTCAACTCCCTATTTGGACTACAGCGTTCATTTTTGGATGTGTAGTTGTCACATATTGCTCCTTTAACAGATAGAAATCTGAGTTCTTTACCCCTGCAAGGTGGGGTAAAGCACTTTGGATGAAGAGATTTGGAGAATGCTTAGTAGTTGTTGTTTCCTTTAAAGCTTTCTTACAGCCTCATCTTGATCAGGGCTACAAGTGAAAGCTCCGCCACTTGTCGTTGACCTGGTGGTTTCTTTCTTTCACCCTATTTGGTAGAAGATTACTCCTGCCTTCTCTCCTTCACTGACTCCCTGTTGTCCACATGACTGTGTTGCCACCTAATCCCTGCCTGGCAGCATATGCTGACCACGATTTCTCCAGACAATATCTATGCATTATAGCTCCCACCACTCTGCAAAGATGGTTCAAAACTGAAAATGATGTTCAGAGCATTGCAAAATTCACTATAATTAAATTTTTAACTCCTTTCAATACTTTTCCTGGATTCAAACACACCTTTGAGAGCAAGAAATAAATGCCAAACACATGTAGGGCCTAGAAAATTGTGTTAGAGGATGAGCACTCTTCGCTGGACCACTTTATCCACACTACACTGTATAAAATCGAACATACAGCGTGTGAACAGGTGCTTACTGTAATCCTCGTTAGGCAGCAGCATGTGGCAGGCTGTTCTTTTCAGAAAGGCAGCCAGGAAAAGTCAGAGCAAAGAAGAGCTAAGCTGCCCTCGTCCCTCATATCCCTGCTTCCCCTCTCTGTTATCTCGTGCCACTATAGTGTCCTACTGATGAGTGACCCAGAAAGACAGTTCATCAGTCTGCTGTCAGATACAAGATGCATGTCAAGTACAAAAATAAAGATCTCAGTGTGTCTTTGAAGTTAAGCTGTAATTACTGTTTATTTGCCAGGTTAATGTCATCGGCATGGAATGCTTCTCAGTTCTCTCTGTGTCAAGAAAAAAATAGCCATGCTGTCATTTTGACCTATTTATTGATATATGAATTTAGCTGAAAATAAGATTTGAGTTGTGGATATGTGGATTAACAGAGCAGCCATATTGCATCAGTTGTTATTAATTAATCAGTCCCGAATTGATCGTGATGCCGATACTGACGTCACCAGTTCCAGCACTGCAGTTCAGGCAGCAGGACCCAGTTTTGTCTCCACTCTAATGTTACAGGCTTAGAATACCAAACACAGACCAGACACGCTGCTTGGCCTTTTCACAAGTCTGCTTGAATATTCTTAACATTTTATCTCCCTGAAGATGATTCCTCAGGCATTAGAGATACAGATATGTACTGTGCTTGGTGTCTTTAAATGATTCATTTCCTTATCAGCTGTTGTGCTCAGAGTCACACGTGTGCGTGTGCGTGTGTGAGTGTGTGTATGTGTGTGTGCTTGTGACAGTGCTAAAGCACAGAGTAAAGAAGAAAGATCAATAGTACAAAGATGTAGAGCCTATACAGACATTTTGGCTCTGATTGTTTCTTTTAATGCTATATTGTGTCAGTAGTAAATATCATTAATATATTTCTTGTTGTTAAGACATTTTGACACTTTTTCTTTTTACATTTTTACTTTTTGTCATCCTTCACCCATACCAAAATCTAGTCCGAACATAAAGAAAAATAATCAAATTAATACACAAATAATGAAGTATGACCAATGAAAATGTTGCTAATCATAGTGTAAATGTCCATACATATTCACATATGTAGTGCATACATATCTATACATTAATATTCTTGAATGTTATACAGATATTTAAAATGATAAAACAGAGAAAAAAGAGAAAAATGAATTAAAAAAACATGTTAAGCCTTAATGTGTCATAAAAACAAGGCTACTGCTGCTACAGTTTTCAGTTGCAATTTCAATAAAAACATCTAAAAACATATCCATCTAATATTTCATTCTTTTATATAATATATTTCCTTTATTTAATTTAAAGTTGCTACAAAGAGTTCTCAACTTGTTATGAAACAAATTCAATTTATTACTGATGCCTCTATATGACCTACAAGACCATCCACGGCTCTTTGTGTATAGTTATTCTTAATGTCTGCTACAGGGTCAGATTCTACTTAAAATCAGATGAAATGAGCCCATGTTTGCATTTTCCCCTGCAAAGTCACAGTGAGTTGTACATTAGCCAGTTAAACTGAAACAGGATGGATATAGCATTATATTTTGTGGTTATTACAGTGGAAACACTACCGTTTTTGTCCCCAGGGGCCTCCAAAATCAACAAAGTATAAAAGTTCCTTTTAAGTAGCTTTAAAGATGATGATTTTGTAGGTTTCCTTATGTCTTCTTCTGTTTCTAGCCACTTGTTTAATTTTTGAGGTTCTAATTTTTTCCAGCCGCTCTTTATTTGTTTAAGTGCTGTAATTCTCAACATCCAAAAAAATATATAAGTTCTCCTTTTGTAGCCTTGTAGGACATGTTCCCAGGAGTAAATTGTGTTTTTGTAGATCGAGTGCTTTCTGATCTATCACGTGTTAACCGTCTTACCAATAGGTTTGTATTTTTTACATGAAGATGGCTTGTTCAGTGTGTAGTATGTTGTCATGTCCTCTCATGTTCAGCTACGGCATGTACTACATATGCACTTATATGTGTGTGTGTGTGTGTGTGTGTGTGTGTGTGTGTGTGTGTGTGTGTGTGTGTGTGCGCGCGTGTGTGCGCGTGT
>JAJHUR010100300.1:0-13018 GCA_027495735.1 Lutjanus campechanus | reverse complement strand
GGAAAGCGTTGTTGTGTTAAAAAGTCTCCTCCGCCCACAGCAACAGCGTCGGGAGCGAGAGATTAGGAAGCAGCAGGAGCGGGAGCAGAGGAGGAGGTACGAAGAGATGGAGCAGCTCCGCCGGGAGGAGGAGAGGAGGCACGCAGAGAGAGAACAGGTAGGAGAACACCTGACCCACAGACGTTACATCACAGGTGTCATCCAGAGGGGCGTGGCTTCCTAACTCCTGAAAACTCACCGCTCAGCTCTCTGATGTAACCTCTGCAGTTCACTCACATTCACATGAGTTTCTCCTTCTTCTCTCCTTGAAAATATGAAATCTACAAGTGACCAAACAATTTAGCTTCTCATTTTGTTTCGTTAGAGTCACTTTTAAAGTTTGGAGAAATTAAATTATCCAAAGATTAGAAAAGAAAATAATTCTGCGAACCTCTGTGTTAGAGTTTGACTTACAGGTGTTACAGGTAATATTTTACTGACAAATTAATTAAATAATTAACAACAGCTAATCTAAACACTTCTATGTTAGACCAGCTAATGTTTCTCTAAATTCAGACTACATTTCCCATAATCCAGCGCAGGGCAAGCTGTCATAACAAAGACATGTTAAACAAAGCCAACTTTTCATTAAAAATGTATGTAATTGACTGAATGAGACTTAATAACAACAGTCATTACCATTCATAAAGACTTATGACGGTGTTATGTCAGTCTTATGCACACCTCTTTAGATAAAATGTTACCACAAACATTTACTACAGTACAACTGAAGCTCCTGAATGTTCCCATTATTTTAAATGCCAAAAGAAATGACAAATACGTGCTGAGTAACACAAAGTTTTTAGTGAAAGTTTTATGAGTTTAAAAACTTTTAAAGTAATTGCTGCCGTGTGGATCATGATTTTTAAACACAGTTAAAGTTTATGGTGCAGAATGATTCAGAGTTCTTGTGGTTATAAAGAGAGAAATGGAGAAGTCTGTGTCGAGTCTCCCACAGATCCAGTATTAGAGTTTAACAGAGGAGACGGGAGGATTTGCGAGTGACTGCATGACTAATAGTGAACTTTTCCTGCAGAGCCTCGATCCCTGAACGCTCCACTTTTCAGACATAAATCTCCACCTTCTTCCTCAGCTGATGTCACGCTGATCTTTAGCGTCCTCCCTCCAATAATAAGCACGTCTTCCTCTTCTACTAATTACAGCCTCCTGCTGCTTCCCTCTTTTTATCTCTCCTCGTCTATTTCTGACTAAATCCCTGCTTTCACACCTCTTCAATAAATCTACTTTTCTCTCTGTCCTCCTCTTTCATTTTCTCCTATTTCCTGCTCTGCTGATGTCACTGGTTGCCTGGGCTCCGATTTGCTTCTCGCCTGCCTCGGTGCTCTCTGATTGGCTGCGTCTCTTGCTCGGCTCCTGGGTGCTGATTGGTTAGGAGTATATCCGTAGACAGCTGGAGGAGGAGCAGAGGCAGCTGGAGATCCTGCAGCAGCAGCTCCTGCAGGAGCAGGCCTTACTGCTGGTAACATCACACACACACACACGCACAGAAAAAGTTCTTGTTTTTAAGACGACAGTGACAAAAGTTTCCATGACAACAGCTCAGAGGTTGGTGGCCATGGAAACAGCTGGGGTACCAGGACTTGGACGACGGGTCGAACGCTGGTTCCACGTCAGTTTGTCATTTACACGCAGAAAATTGTGACATGGCGAAGGCGATCGATACTCGATCAATACTGAAGAAAGACAGAATCACACACGTCAGCTCCAGAGAAAAGTTAACAAACATCAGATCAATAAATACACACAGTGATAGACGGGTCAGTCGTGAGCTGATGATCCTGAAATGACGCCTTGTTAAGCTTCATTGTTCACCTGACAGCAGAACCAAACACTGTTTAAAGGGACAGTTCACACACAAATCAACAATACACACTTTCACTCACACCTGTAGTGCTATTTAGTGTTGTGGGTTCTAGTGTTCTGGTGGGAACTGATCCTTCCTAAGTCCCGCCCTTTATGGAACCACAGCCAGCTTTCTCCTTTCTTGTTTCCTGTACTTAGATAAATAAATGTGCTGTGTGTTCGGCTCGTCTATGTTGAAAAGAAAACCACATTTTGAAGATGTTTAAAAGATGAAGCATGCTAGCTAGCCAGCTAATCTACTGTCGATCAATTGTTAGCTAGTTAGTTAGCTAGCGTTTTACTGACATTAGCTAACTTAGGATGCGACTGTAGCTGTGTCTCAATTTGGGGGCTGCAACCTTCAAAGGCTGCACTGTAAAACAAAAGAAAAAGTTTTGAGCCCAACTCAAACCTATAATCTTTAGTTTAGATGATTTACTTTTCTTCTTTAGGGTCAGCTGTTGGGTCTCTGTGCACTGCATGAAAATAAGTTGTTGTTTCAGATGTTTTTTATTAGAGGCATTTGAGCAAAAGGCTCGACATTCTTACAGAATAAAAAAACTTAACATGAAAGAAAGAGAGAAAACAATGAGAGCAGAGAAAGAAAGGAGGGATTTTCAGAATAGAATAAAAGATGCTGAATATTTCAGTCCAGAAACTTTCTATCCTGGGACAAACTATGCTTTAATATAATGGGACTAGATGGAGCTCAAAGCACCAAAAAAATAAATTTAAAATGTTCAAAACCAGCGTCTCTCTCTAGAAATCACGCAGACTTTGTTGTGAGCAGTTTCATGAAGGAACTGTTTTTTTTTTATTTTTACTGAACTACACCCACCAATCGCATCACTGTGCAGAAGGCAGCGTGCATCTACTCATGGATGAGAGGCTGCAGCTCGGCCGAGGAGGACGCCGGTCATGTTTGTAGTCGACGCTGTCACAAGCACGACCCTGCTCGCAGCAGGTCTGTGGATCGTCCTCAGTGACCGGGTCATGATTTCTGCAAAGAGACACTTCTGTTGAGTTTCTCAGATGTATTTTTTGCTGCTTTGAGCGCCACAATAACAAGGAGTCCAGCTCTATCCAGCTGGGTTTCACCAGCAGGACACACACACACACACACACACACACACACACACACACACACACACACACACACACACGTCGGCTGCTGCAGACTTTCACACACGGCTCAGAAAAATGTCCTGATGAGACGGTGTGAGAAACATGCACAGACAGTTTCAAACTGAGCTTCCAGGCGCATCGGTCGATGGCATTTGTCAAGTTTTGCACCAAAATGAGAACTTGTGAAAACTTGGCATAATATTTAATATAAACAGATCATTTCCCTCCAAAGTAAAACATCAAACATTAGACTGATAAATGGAGTTTAACACCAGTTATCATTTTTTTTATTTACTATTAGATGACCTGTCATTTTTGCCTGCTATCAATATGATGAATCCTCCTGTCAAACCACCGCCCGGACAAGGTTTTGTTTTTTTATGTTTCCCTCAGGAATTGATTTTTCCTGTCATGACTTCATCAATTAATTATGATTTAAATGCAGGTTCTGCACCACTGAATCAGAGCAGAGTGAATCCTGCATTAAAGAGCTGCAACAACGACAAACGTTTCATCAGTCTGGTCACGTTTTAGTGTCTAATAACATTTTAACCTCACATTACTGAGGTGACCAGTGAATGCAAATTATTTATGCATGAATACGTCATGTTTGTGTCACAAATGTCTGGAAGAGTTCAGTCAAAAAAATTCTTTGTAATTGCAGCTTATTGAGTGTTGAGCAGTTTATTTGCAGCTCACCCAGTCCTGACACACACTCTGTCCATGTCTTGGATATATTTACAGTTTTTTCCCCCCGCTGACCTGCTGTTTCTCCTCTGTTGTGTTCGACGTGCAGGAGTACAAGAGGAAGCAGATCGAGGAGCAGCGGCAGGCCGAGCGGCTG
This sequence comes from Lutjanus campechanus, assembly GCA_027495735.1. Taxonomy (NCBI): domain Eukaryota; kingdom Metazoa; phylum Chordata; class Actinopteri; order Lutjaniformes; family Lutjanidae; genus Lutjanus; species Lutjanus campechanus. Next base: position 9,147 of record JAJHUR010100300.1, on the reverse strand, counting down.
CAGAGGCAGCTGCAGCAGGAGCGAGCGTACCTGGTGTCGCTGCAGCAGCAGCAGCAGGAGCCGCCGCGGCCGCCGCAGGACAAGAAGCAGCTGTACCACTACAAAGACCAGGCGCCCGGCAGCAACGACAAGCCGGCCTGGGCCAAAGAGGTAACCTGCACGACCTGAGACACAGACACACACTCAAGGAAACGTCACATTTTTTAAAACTTTGTTACACACAAAAACTTATTTTCTTAAAACAAGTGCACAATTTCAAAACTTAGCAATTTGTTTCAGGTGATTTCTGGAATAAAGAGTTTAAACATGGTTAAATATGTCAGCCAACTCAGTTTAAGTGTGCACTATTTTATGAATATTTTCACCACTTAACCTCGCTGTCAGACAAACTTATCTTACAGGAAACTGCTCTTATATATCGCTCTCTCCAAACCAACCAAAGTCCGTTGGCAAAACTGGTCATTTTAACTCACAGAACACTGGACTTGCTGGTCTACTGCTGCCTCAGTTGGTCAGTTAGTTTTCAGTGTTTTAAATGGTTAGTTCAGACTCACAGAAGTCACACAATAACACAAACAAACTATCAGATCAAGGCAGCAGTTGACCAGAAAGTCCTTGTGTTCTGTGAAGTAAAATGAGTGATTTTGTCTCTGGAGTTTGGTGGCTGTGGAGAGAACGATGTTTGACTCATATAACAGCAGTTTCCAGTCAGAAAAGTCTGTCTGACAGCAAAGTTAAGTGGTGAAAATATTCTAAATATAGCGCACACTTAGACTGATATTGATTTTTTTAGGTGGACCACCATCCACTGTAGGTAATACACTGATAGTGAATAAGTATCTCGTACAACAACACTTAAAATCACCTTAAATCACAATTAATGTAAAGAAACACAACATTTCCTCTTTTTTTGAAGAGATTCTGTTGTTGGCAGACTGGTTAAGAAGTGAGTGGAGTGTAGTGGTGAGCGTGTTGGAGTTTTTGTTCTTTTTTGTTTATTTTTGTAATTATTTATTTTTACCGAGGACACACAAACACAAACACACACAGTCTGCTTCAGAGGCAGCTCTGCTAACATGTAAATGTGTGTGTGTGTGCACAGACACTCAGGTGAAGCTCTGCAGACGTGTGAGAACAGGCCTCCACCCACAGAGCAGCTCACACTTAAAAACACACTCGAGCACAAACAGCTGTTCGGCCACAATGACAGAGCTGAGTCGGCTGTAAAGAGGCAGTTTTCATTCATTAGAGCTCAAACACGCCCTGATTATCTGGTTGAAGCTCCCTGCAGGTTAACAATGTGTTTGTTTACATTGTCTTTGTTTAGTTTTGTGTCCTCCAGGTATCGTCTGAACTGTACCTGCAGGAGAGTCTGTCTCACCTGTGATGATGCTTCAAAATGACCTTTTTCTGATTCTTTCAGGTGCAACAGTGGGACAATAATGCTGCCAAAGTTTGATGTGCTTGTGAAATGTAGACTTTCATCCCCAGAATGAAATTGCAGCATTAAATTAAGTGTGAAAGTGTCTTTTATTCATTCATATTCTGGATCTTGGCAATGCATTTTGGAATGAAACTCTTGTTGGTCTTATTTGCTGTGTTGGTCACAGATCCTCTTGCTGCAGGGCCATCATGGAGGTCCACTTTTGAACTGACCACTAAACCAAAAATAATAAGTTGTTAGGCTGTAAATTAGTTTATGCAAGGTACAGTTAAGGGGTATAAAGGTTAAATGTCTAATGAGGTATTTAACCAAATTCAGATTACTGTGAAAACAGAAGAGCATCGGGGCCAGGAATAAGAAAAAGTGAATTATGTGTTGAAATGTTGTCAGTGGATCAGTGAACCTCCAATATGGCCGCCAGAGGGTGTGTGACATCACCTGCAGGTCCTCAGAAACACCTGTCCACCTGTCCTCTGTCATGCTGTCTTCATGTTCACGTGTCTGCACTCACCTTGCTCTCCAGGTGATGCGTCGAGCTCAGAGCAACTCGCCTCGCATCCCTCCCAAGAAATATCATTCGTTCAGGGAGACGCGAGACGTCAACCTGGACAACCTGCTCTTGCTCCCCGGGTACAGACCCCGCCGCCCCCCCTCCTACCCCGCCCACGTCAGCCCCTCCAGGGAGCACCTCCACGTGCCTCGAATCCGTGTCACCTGCGTCCCCCAGCGCATCTCCAACTCCGCTCAGCCAGTGATGCGCCGGAGCCCCGGTAGGAGCTCGGGCAGGAGCCCCGGCAGGGGCTCGGGCAGGAGCCCCGGCAGGGGCTCGGGCAGGAGCCCCGGCAGGAGCTCGGGCAGGAGCTCAGGCAGGAGCCCCGACTCGAGAGGCCGGAGCCCCGGGCGCCGGGTCAGTCGGAGGATGAACAGAGTCTTTACTCCTCATCCTCGCCCTCTTCCTCCTCATCCTCCTGCAGTCTGTGCAGGCTGACTCACTAACCCTGACCTCCTCCTCTTAAATCACTTTTATTTCTCTAACCAGGCGACTGTCACGCTTTAACTCTGGGCTGGCTGCAGAGACGTTAACGTGGACTCCTCTGTTTTTATTTTATTTCTCACCCCTTCAGCTCACGATTTTTCACGGGGATGTTTTGATTAATTTCCTCTTTGATTGGTGCTGTCACTGCTTCCAAACCCGACACTAACTCCCACTTCTTCTTGTGTAATAACACTGAATCATTTTCTCTTATTCTGAGTAGAACAAGAGGCTCCATGAGGCTTCATGTTAGCATTCGTTGTGCTAAATGCTAACGTCAGCATGCTTGAGCACATTTGCTAATCACCAGAAACTATGTGGAGAGTATGGAAGCCCGTTTCCACCAATCTGGTGAAAAATAAAACCATTATAAGTCATTATAATGAGAAACTTTCTCAAAGCAACGACTTAGTATCTCAAAATGATGAGAAAGCTGGACTAACTCATCATTTTCATGTAAGTAAATCATTATTTTGTGGAGGTTTCTCATTATTTTTAGACAACAAGTCATTATTTTGAAAAGAAATGTTAAATGCATAGCTAATATAGCTGAAAATACAAACAAATGTCCATTTTTTATTATTAGAGATGACTCGTGTTTGAGTTGAGCGGATGACTTTTTAAGAGCTGTAAAACCTAAAAGGCACCTTGTGAAGTTTTCATTTGAAAGCTGCATTATTTTCATCCATGTTGATACTGTAGAAACATCCCTTGGACAGTTTAATAAGTGATTAAAGAAAATTGCTGACAAAATGCCAGTCAAATTTAGAAATAAAGCTTTTGACAACTCAAGTCTGTCCGACCGGTTTGTCCTCCAGTGTTGGTGCAGAATAACAACAGAGACAAACATCACTTCAGCAGAGTGCTGCTGGAAATAAACATCCCGTCTCTTCTTCTTCTCTTTTAATCTCCGTCATGTTTCCTCCTCCACACTTTAATCCTCTCTGAAGTGTCTCGATGTTTAACCTTCACTTTCCATTTTGCAGGTTACTGACACTCTCTGGCTGTTGCAGGTTGATCTGCAGTGTTTTCACCTTTTTACTGCAGTGGCTCTCAACCTGCTGCTCTTATTACCATCATTATTATACAGAACATACGTAAAAACAATCCTTTCTTGTAAAGTTAAGAATATTTGAATACTTAGTCTGGGAACAGTTCACCCTAAAATCAAAAATACATGTTTTTCTTTACCTGTAGTGCTTTTTATGCATCTAAAGATGTCTGTCTTCTGTCTAATATAATGGAACGAGATGGCTTGTGGTGCCAAAAAATACATTTTAATTCAACAGTGATGTACTCAAGATAATCCACAGACTACTTTCATGCAGGAACTACTTTCTTTCAACCAAACCACACCCACCAGTCGTATCACTGTGCTAACAAGCTCTGTGGTGCTGATGTTAGTCAGCTTCATGTTTACATCCTGAGCTGCTGAGCTGCAGGCGTCTCTCATCTGTGAGTAGATGCACGCTTCCTTCTGCGCCGTGATGCACCACAAGCTGAGCACCATCCACTTCCAGTCAAGCTTATTATAGTTAATTAAACTAAAACAAGGTTATCTGAATTAAAAACAAAAACTAGATTTTAGAACAAAATGAAAACTAACTGAAAGATGTTTGTACTTACAAACTAACTAAAGTAAAATATGGAAAATATGGAATAGAAATGGAAAATGTATATTTCCCCAAAACACCCTTCCTTTGTTATATATGTGTGTGTGTTTCTTAAATTTTATTTATTTATTTATTTTATTATCCAACATAGAAGAACAGCACATGTTCTATCTTTGTGTTTTATAGTTCGGCTAAATTGTGAAATGCTGGAAATCTGTCTCACTTTTCAAAGGTAATAATCAAAAATAACTGATGCTGTGATGCAGTGATTCCAAATACAGGTGAAAAAATTAGATAATATATTAAAAAAACTAATATAATATAAAACTATAATAACTTTAGTTCCAATGCAGACATCTCTTTGACAAATATCTCCAAAACTCTGCAGCTCACACCAGAACTTTTTTGGTTTTTTGGGGTGAACTGTCCCTTTAATGGACGTAAGCGAACAGAATTGTTCCAAACAGGTTGAGAGCTGCTGTTTTATTGCACGTTGTCGTGGGATCAAATATCATAACGAGCTCTAATTTTAACACCTCAGACTAACGTCTTCCAGTTCATTTACTGACCAGGATTCTCTGAAACCCCAGACTGTTCTTTAGTTGTCCTCGCTGCCGTGTTGAATGTGTGTTATTTTTAAACTTTGAACCTTTCTTGGACGTTTAAACTCTCTCATGTCGAGTTAAATTTAAAGTCACACCAGCGTGTGTTTTGTCTAAAGGAGATGTGAGCGTAGAAAATGCAGGTCGGGGCTCCATATCTGAACTCTGCTGCTCTTCTTATCACCATGAATTAAGGCCACACGCAGCACACACTCACATGTGAACACACACACACACACACACACACACACACACATTTAGGGCAGCTCTCCAGGCCTGCCCTCTGGTGGCAGCTGGTGGACTGATGTAGGGCAGCTGTAGCTATATCAGTCTGTCCCCCCTGTGGACACACACACACACACTCGGTGCAGATAGGTCTACCCTCACCTCAGCCTCCCAGGATTTCCCTCCAAGCTTCAGAGGAAGAAATATTTCCATCTCACACAGACACAATGTTCCTCTCTAAAAACAGATGACCAGAAAAAACCTGACCCCTCCGACTGTGGGTGTGAAATCAAGGTGACGTCTGCGGATAAATGTGCCGCTGCTTTTGTAAATTATTGACTGCAGCTGTGAAGCTTTCGATCAAAAGCTCGAACACGCGTAACCATGGAGACCTTTACTACAAAGGAGCAACTATTGAGACCACCTTTTCAACTCTGTCTGCAGCACTTTAATTAAAATTTCCTTTGACTCGCTCGTCTTACTTTAAAATCCTTTTGATTAGAAAACATTCATCGGTTTTCATTTTATTAATAAACACGGATGTAAATATGCCGGAGTTAACAGAAAGGATATTTCTCATCTGTCGTCTCTGGACAGATGTCACAAAATATTCCTAAAAAATGCAATATAAGAATATAAACACATAGTTTTGAGTTTTTCTCCTGCCTGATGTCATCAGACATGTTTGATGTGGTTGTGAACTGTCTTCATCTGCTGTGTGAACCAGACAAAATAACAACATCCACCTAATAAACATCTGCAGATCAAAAGGACGAAGACATCTTGGTTAAAACTTACATGTACATTTTTCTCTGCAGTGTTTTCAGATGCAGGTGAGCTGCCCTGATTTGGCCTTGAAGCAAACCATCTCTGCTAAAATTAAGAAAATAAACACACTTGATCAAATGAGAATAAAAATTAAAGAGTAAAGGCTTTATTTCACACAGAAAATAACATATATTTGCACCATTGCGACAACTTCTGTTGACACTTTATTTAAAACATATTAATACTGTTAAAACTATAAATAATAAATAAATTAATTTAGGCTGACTCAACAGGCCACCTCGTTGTTTTTATTTCCTAAAAAAAAGAATGAAATGCTTTATAAAAGGTGCACTGCAGATATAAATCTTAAATTTGCAGAATTTCCTCCACAGTATTTTATTTATTTGGGGACTCAGATAAAATCTCCAGTGACTCCAGCTGTGGATCGTTTAAACACCTAAAAATTATTTTTTCAGACAGATTATCCAAGATGTCCGGATGTCTTCAGACCTGCAAATGACCAAAGTGTAATTCTGACGGGGTTGTTGGATATCAGACTGAACTCGGTGGAGGAGGGAGGATTTGATTTTCCCCAACCGATCACTCGAGACCAACGTATCCGTCTGAATCTAACATCATTTAAGTCGACACTGATGCACAGCCATGACGACAGACTGTGAATGCTGCTCAGATTACAACAGCCTCAATAACAGCATCTATCGTTTCTATAGTCGTCGTCATTGTTACCACCCCTCCTTGGTTCTGTTGCGCAGCTTGACAACGTCCTGCCTGTGGCGCCGATCAGCGGAGCGCTGTTTCATGTCATGATGCAGGCAACTTACTGAGCGCTGATCTGGACAACTGACGGCCGTAAAACGCCTCCAAAATTTTTGACTGTAATTTCTGCAAAACAAAAATGACTGTCTGAATCAAACCTCCTGTCATTTTGACTTAACTTTTGTCAGCAACATGAAAAGCAGAGCGGAGAATGTGGAATTCAGTCTTAGAATATCAGAAAAAGTGTCTGTAATTCTGCACAACACACAAGGTTTCTGCCACACAGACCCAGAGGAGTGAAGGACAAAGAACCAAAATAAATTCTTCTTTATTTAGAAATGAGGTGCAAGAGTTTTTTGGAGCAAACGTCGCGTCCAGATAATCAAGTATGATTTACACACCTGTAGTGGATAGATGTGAAATGGAAAAAAAACTCAAATTCAGAAGTAAAGAATAACTTTTATTGACATAAACTTCCACAACAGGAATTAAATCTCTCTTATACATTTTAATTTTAATCCAACATCTGGATAAACACACACACAGCAGAGCAGTTTGTACTGAAATCACACACTTCACTGCATGCTGTGTGTGACTGTGGTCTGACGTGTGTGTGTGTGTGTGTGTCAGGTGGAGGAGCATTATAAGATGAACAGACAGACTTCTCCTGCGTTGCAGCATAAAGTCTCAAACCGGATCTCGGACCCGTCGCTGCCGCCGCGCTCAGAGTCCTTCAGCAGCGGAGGCATCCAGCAGGCCCGGACCCCGCCCATGCACCGCTCCGTCGAACCACAGGTGTGTATCCTACATTTATTACGTGTGTGTGTGTGTGTATGAGAGAGAGAGAGTGGGTGTGTGACACAAACTTAAATCCCTCAGGGTGCGATCACACCGTGGAGTTTGGTGTGTGTGGAAGCAGAACAGTTGAGTTTGTTGGAACTTTCAGATCTTGATCTCCAAACTCACGACCGTGAGGTGAAGCATGAGATCGACAGGTGGAGCAGAGCTTCATCAGCAGTAATGCTGTGGTGAAGAGGAGCTGATCCTTAAGGTGACGCTCTGTCCAGGCTGCACCTCTTGTCCACTGATTCTGCTTCTGATTCTTGTGGACATCCTCTAAAGACGGAGCCGATCAGCCTGCTGATGATTTTAAGACTGCAGCTCTGCTTTTTGCAGATGATGAAGCTCTGTTGGCTCCATCAGCAGCTGAGACAAAAGACAGCAGCTTCAAGTCTGAGCTGGTGGGACTCTTCGCCCGCCCAATTATGCTCCAAACTCACAAAAACCCTCCAAATACGCTCATGTATCATCAGCAACCTCTCAAAAATTTTTAAATATTTTATTTTTTCTGTCCATCATCATTTTTCCCAGAAAAAGTAACTGAACCACAGAATCAAAACTCCAGTTTTTGAACATGACTTGTGTGAACGCACCCTGAGGGACGTGTCTCTCTTCCTCTCCTTCTTCCTCACCTCCTCCTCCTCCTCTTTCTCTTTCTCCTCCTCATCACTTCTCCTGCATCACTGCCTCCTCTGCTCTTCCTCCTGACCTCCAACCCTTCATCCTGATCGCGGTGTGTGAGCCCAAATCCTGATCCTGCTCTTCCTCCTCAAACCTGCCTGTTTTCCTGCTTGTGTGTGTGTGTGTGTGTGTGTGTGTGTGTGTGTGTGTGTGTGCGTGCAGATGGCCCACCTGGTGCAGGTGAAGAGTCACGGTCTGTCAGGCTCACAGTCTCTGTACGACCCTCACGGCGTGTCCTCCTCCACCTCGGCGTCGCCCTCCCCCTCCCGGCCTCCCATGCCCCGGCAGAACTCCGACCCCACCTCCGACACCCCTCCTCCCCCGCCCCTCTCCCGCCTGGCGCCCCCCCTCGACAAGTTGGACCGCAGCTCCTGGCTGCGGCAGGACGACGACATGCCCCCCAAGGTCTCTGCATGTCACGACCCGTGTTTTCGTCCCCATGTGTGTGTGAGTGTGTGTGTGTGTTAACGCTTGTAGCTGGAAGCTTTTCTTTGGCTAAATTCTGTTTTCTTGTCTGTGTGAAGTTTAGTTTCAGTGTCTGTTGGGAGTTTCTCATCATAGCTGATGTTTTTTGTATTATTTTTTACTGATGGTGTCCCGTTATCTGATCTAAAGGGCTGCGTCCACAAAAGTGAAAACATGCAGTGTGGAAGCGTCATGTTTTTTGTAGCTGAGACAGTTTGGTTGCTTTGATAAAGAATATCTGCAAAAGTATCTGTTGCAAGTACTTTATTTTGCAGATATTTTGTGATATCAACAAATACTGAATGTAAAAATGTCAGCAGCAGGTTGAGGACTTGTTCTGGATGAAAGGAGGCCTGAAGCACGTAAGGAAAGAGGACACACGGTCGCACAGACATCAATACTCAGAGACCAGCAGATTTAATTTCTCCTCCATTATTGTCGTTAAGCACTGGTACATGTAGGATGTCAGGATGTAACTTTACCAGAAAACTAACTAACTAATTATTTTCAGTAGTTGGCAGCTAATTTTCTTTCGAGGGACAAATCGATCTATCGATGGTTGCAGCTCTGGTCTCGTTGCAAACAATTCAAACAACATGCTGACCACATGAGAAAAAAAACACACTTTTGTGGACACAGCTCCTTATTCTCTTTAATTTCAAAGCCACCAACTGCAGTAAAGTAAAATAAATGTTAATA
>JAJHUR010100296.1:0-13048 GCA_027495735.1 Lutjanus campechanus | reverse complement strand
CTCCTCCTCTAAGAGCAGAACGACAGAAATCCGAGTGCTCAAAGACGAGTCCTTCTGATGTTCTCCATCATCAGACATGAACTGGTCGCTATGGAAACTCCTGTGACATGAGACATGAAAACGTGTTTTATAAGCAGTCATCAGCAGCCTTGTTTCAGTTTGGGAAACTTTCAGTCTGGAGTATCTTTGGTTTTGAAAGTAGTTTTATAATAATTTAATGTGAAGAGTTCGTCCTCCCACACGAGTCATTGAGCGTTATTTTAAAACACACAAGGTTAACTGATGGACGCCGTCTTTATCTTTCAGACTACATGAAGGGCTCTTTGTCGAGCACCTGCTCCCTGAACAGCGAGAACCCGTACGCCACCATCAACGACCCGCCCGGTCTGTGTAAACACTCAGAGAGCAGCTACGTGGAGATGAAGTCGCCGGCTCACCACGAACACGTGACGCACGGCTGCTCCGCCGCCATCATCACCACCACCACCACCACCACCGTGCCCGCCAAGAACGTCTACGACATGGGTACGTTTAGAGCCGGAGGGGGTGTTTGCTGTCACTGCTTCAAACCTGCAGTGTGAAACGTTTGTCTCCCCCTGCTGGTTGTGAGAGTAATTACACAAACACTGTCGACATGTAAGCCTTCGACGAATACCTGGTTGCTGTCGTCTGCTCCACCGCTGCAGTTGCTGCTGGTTGTACCGGTGTCCCAGTGTGGAAAAGTCCCCACAGACATCACATTTAAAAACTCCAGTGTACCACAGAGAGATTTACCTGGTGGTCAGAGGCTTCGTCAGCATTGTGTTAAAGTCATACACTGCAGCTTTAACTTGTGTCTCTGAGGCCGTGTTCAGACTATCAAGCCCAAATACGTCTTTTGACATATCCAGATTGATTTTAGAAAGTCTGGACAACAAAAAAACACATGAAATGTGACTTTTGCAAATCAGATCCAAGTTATATTTGGAGTTTTGAAATGTGATTCCAGTCAGACTTCTGCAGATTTAATCCAGATGCTCAAATCAGATCTCGAAGTGTCTCTTGTGCCACTCGCAGCGCAACACAACAAGATGTCAAATCCAGAGTGACGGAACCAGACTGTCTGGTCATGTGAGGAGTTTACACAGGTTCATCAAACATGTTTGATACTAATGAGTAGAAATAAATTATAAAATGACCATAATATGTCATCAGAGATCAAGGAAATATATTAAGTTGAAATACTCACTTCTCTGACAATTATGCTGCCGTTGTTTGAGTTAATGTAGTCTGACAGGCAGTGAGACGGGCAGCCGCTGAACATCCAAAGTCCAGACTGAGTATTTTCAGAGCAGTTGGCTTGATAACAGGCTGAACTTTACACTGACAGACAGCTGACTGTGAGTTATAAACAGCTGATCAGCTGACAGTGGAGGACCTGTCCTTGCTTGTTGTTGTCAAATTATAATGTTGTGCTCATGTTGCAGGAGCTCCTGCAGCCTGCCTGAGATATCTTGAGTCTGGGGAGGAGGGAGCGGAGGGAAATAACTGGCTTCAACCAGTGATTGAATATTAAACAAGATCTCAACCTATTTAATAAACGGTCTGCGGCTCCTTTAAATCTTGTAGTGTGTGCATGTTTAAGATTAGAGAAAAGAGAATCTGTGAAGTTTAAAAATTGGTTAGGATTTTAAAACTCTTAAATGATTCGAGAAACAAATCTGATTCACCTGCAGTCAGAACAAAGTCCCAGGCCTTTTTAAGGCTGATCGTTGAACTGATGAATCAATCGGGGGTCTCAAACTGCTGATGATGTCAAAACTATAATATAATCTGGCGTGCAAGTCAGCCCTTGAACAGACAGAACTAACAATGCTCAGTGAGTCATTTCATTCAGGAGTGAATAATGACTAATTCAAAGTGACAGAAGAGTTGCAGAATGAGTCCACAGCTCAACTAACTAACCTGCTGTTTGCATTTTTTAAGTGTGATGAAAATGTTTTTGTCATGGAAACAAAAAAGTTAATTTTCAGAAATACTGCACTTTCCTGCAGTACTTGAGCTCTGAAGTGGTCCCACCATGAGATGACTGTACCATCAGTGGTTACAAGCCAATTTGACCAAATCATTTCAGGGTTCCTCTTCTCTCTTTTTCTCCCAGAACCGACCATCAGTATCGTCCAGGGCGCCGGCGGTATGGTGGTTCCCACTTACCCTCAGAACCCGTACGACCTGCCCAGGAACAGCCACATCCCGAGCCACTACGACCTGCTGCCTGTTCGCCCGAGCCCCTCCCACAGCCACAGCCTCACCCTGCAGAGCCACAGCCCCCCGCTGCCCGGCAGCCCCACCAGCTCGCTGCTCTAGACCCCCCGCCCCACCTACCCAGCACCTAGACTGGATACCAGTGCTCCCAGTTCAGGAACACCAGGAAACTGTGAACCGGGACCTAACGTAGAAAAATCGTCTTTCTTACATTCAGAGGACAAAAGACGTGTTTTTGCTGGAACTAATATTTATTTATTTGTTGGTGAAAGAGGTGAGATTCTCCTTCTTGCAGTGCTGCGAGCGTCGCGCTGCTGTTTGATATTTTATCACTGTATTATATCCAAACTGTCTGAGCTGTTTTTGTGCCAGTCAATACTACATATTTGTGCTGTATTGTAAATTCCCCCTCATCAACAAAACGTCAACAGAGGGAATATTACACGTATGCACACAAGTACAGGATACCTTTTTTCTGGTATGCTGCCGATCCCCAACTTTTTTTTGGTTTGTTCTCCGGGATCAGAAGATGGAGAATCGAAGACGAGAACAGAAGAAGAAGAAAGTGACTGAGTTACTCTTGTAAATTTGTCCGGGTGGGACTTTCACACCTGGATCGAGTGGATCTACCAAACCTGTACAAAGAAGAAGCATCATAAGGGCATTACGGCCTGCAGTGCAAACAAACTTTCACTGACAGTTCTGGAGAAACGGTGCTCATTACTCTGATAAACCCCCTGAAAAAGGGGGAAAAATATGTGAATAAATGCACACAAACTGCAGTCTGGTCAGATTTACACTACCTGTACAGTTCTGGTATTTTTACACATCGTTTCTTATTTCCTGTTTACATATGTAAAGATCCTGCGGAGGATCCATATTTTCTCTCTGAAAAGTCTCTTTTTGTATGTACTGTAGACAGAGTGGTGTATTGGCTGTACACTTACTGTACACTAGTGATGATTATTGTGAATTTTTCTTTTCTTGTGTCAGGCTTAATACACGTGCATGCCAAAGATTATTCAAGATATAATAGTTAGCCAGGAAAACCCTTATTATGTCCTTTGGTGCAAACTGATTATCATCATCTGACTGTCTCAACATGGGAGCGAGGAGATATTCACTGTAGGGTTGAAACTAACCATTATTTTTATTACTGATTCATCTTCTGATTTTCATTTTTTTAATTAATCAATCAATAGTTTGGCCCTAATACGTCCATCAATCATGCTCAAAACCCCAAGAAAGTATCAAAAAAGCAGCAAATTTTAAGAAATAAATCTTTGCTACCTACATAATTAGTTGTAGTATGTGATTTCCGCCACTAGGGGGCAGCATGGGGTTCTGGGGGTTGTTCTCTTAATTGTGAAACAACCACCACTTCCTGATGTGACTCAGGCAGAAATCATGCTCACGGATGAGGAAGTGTAATTAGGTTTTATTCGTGTTATGTTTAGTCATCTTCACAGACTTCCTTCCTCACTCTCTGATGTATCATCTGGTGTTTCCTGTGTTTCCCCACAACTTATATCAACGGGCGTTTAGGTTTGAGCTAATATATGTTTCAGCAGAGCCTCAGCTGGGGGATGAGTGGTGACTTCACTATGTACGTTCGCTATGTCCAATAAATTAACAAAATAAATTCTCAAACTGTCAAGAAAGTAAATATTCTTACACCTATTTTATGTTTTTTAAAAGAAAAAATACTACAATACAACTTCTGAATTCAAGCTTCTCTCTTTTACTAGGATGAGTTTACTTGCCTTGTTAATCATCATAAAACATGCTTCATTCAAACTCAACAAAAAATAATATAAACAATATAAAACGGTCTTAGATGTGAAAACTACATGCGGTTTTCCTTTCACCTGTTAAAAATAAAATGACAAAAAAACAACAACAAAACAACTGGCAATGGACTGAACCAATCACTGATCATCCAACACTACAAGCAACAAAATGAAACGCACCGTTACCTTAAATTAAATTATTTATTTATTATTAATTTAATTTAATTTAATTTAATTTAATTTAATTTAATTTAATTTAATTTAATTTAATCAAATCAAATCAAATCAAATTAAATTAAATTAAATTAAAGATGGACGACCTGTCTCCATTTTTTCCCAATGTACAAAAAGAAGCCAAAACATCCAAAGCATCCCAGATATGAAAGTGGCCATCTTGTTCTGGTGACGTCATTTGGAGCCGGAGTCTCTGCAGTCATGATCAGGTTGGAGCTCAGGTATCGAGGTCCCGCCCACACAGCCTGGCTGAGTCAATTGCGAGCAGAGCTCAGCTGTCAGTCATGATGTGACCCCCTTATTTATAGCATCAAATACCAAATTAAATCCAAACTGAGGTAAAATGAACACTTAAACAAAAATGACAGAAACCATCTTTGGGAAAAATGTATTTGATGTGTATTTTGATCATTTAATTTGGCCCATGTCACATCTGCTAACATGGAGGGGGCGGGGTTTATGACTAATACTGCAGCCAGCCAGCAGGGGGCGATCCTTCACCGTCATGTCGCTTTATACACAGTCGGTGGTTTGAACATGTTGGAAACATTTGGGGAAATGTAAGAACACAACTCAACAAAATATATGGGTCTTGTCGTTATTATGTCACATATACTTTTAATTGATTCATTGATCATCAGAGTAGTTGCCGATAAATAAGTTTCTAATTTTATTGTACCAACTATTCCACATATTACACATGAAATAAAGCCGTAACGTATGAAATCCTCCTTAATTTTTTGACGTCACACAGGTCAGTTTTGTTCAAAATGCTGATAGTTGTTACTTGGTAAACAGCAATAACAGGACATGTTGACAATCAGATGTAAACAGCTTTGTTTTCCCATGTTTGGTTTCCTCTTTTTGTCCCATTTGCTCTGACTTTATCATGCTTGTATGTCTTTTCTTCAGCTTTGATCCAAATAATAGTTTCAGCTACAGTAGATGTATCGAGTGCTGCTTGTTGGTCTTTTTGTTTCGAGCCCTAAACTCAATAAAGTTGTCATAGCTCAGGGGAGTGGTGTCATGTCTTGTTACCCAGCAGCTGGTCTTTAAAAATCAGAATAATGTTTTACATTGCACGTTTAATTCAAGGAGCAGCTCAATACAACAATTAATTATGTTTAATTGATATTTCCCAGACAGAACTTGTATAAAGATGAGAAAAAAGAGCCCAGACTCATAAAATATTATTTTGATCACCCCATAGTTTAAGAGATTCATCTTCTACATAACAAATATTGTGAAATACACATATTTATATATTTGTATTTATACTTGTAGCAATATTTTAAACAGATATTTTAGATTCACCATTTGAGCAGTGATGGCGGTGATCAATCCAGACTGAAGTATCTCAACATCAGATGGACTGATGCCATGATATTGATGGTCCCCAGATTTGTAGTCTCAAATAGCGAGACGTCTCTCCACAGCACTCAGCACTGGAGAAACATCTGTCTCCACACATCATAGTTTTACCAGAGAGTAAAAAAAAAATGCCCTGGCCTCATATTTTTCTATCACGATCATCTCGGGCGGGACTGTGTGTCACCCCCTCCGTCTCTGTACCTCCTCTCCTGTCGGCTCTTCAGCTGTCTCCATCAAATAAAAGCAAACATGCCTCCCAAAATAATCTAAAAATAAACAGATGATGGAGAAATAGACTTAAGTTTGCACAGCTTGTCCCCGACTTCCTGGACATTGTTGTCACATGTGTACATATAAAAGTAGAAAATACTAAACTTCTCATGACAGCTTGCGTTCATTCATGCTCATAAGATGTGTATAAGAGACAGATACACCACCTTGATAAGAACTACACAAAAATGACAGAAACCATCTTTGGGAAAAATTTATTTGATGTGTATTTTGATCATTTAATTTGGCCCATGTCACATCTGCTAACATGGAGGGGGCGGGGTTTATGACTAATACTGCAGCCAGCCAGCAGGGGGCGATCCTTCACCGTCATGTCGTCCAGCTTTATACACAGTCGGTGGTTTGAACAGGTTGGAAACATTTGGGAAAATGTAAGAACACAACTCAACAAAATATATGGGTCTTGTCGTTATTATGTCACATATACTTTTAATTGATTCATTGATCATCAGAGTAGTTGCCGATAAATAAGTTTCTAATTTTATTGTACCAACTATTCCACATATTACACATGAAATAAAGCCGTAACGTACGAAATCCTCCTTAATTTTTTGACGTCACACAGGTCAGTTTTGTTCAAAATGCTGATAGTTGTAACTTGGTAAACAGCAATAACAGGACATGTTGACAATCAGATGTAAACAGCTTTGTTTTCCCATGTTTGGTTTCCTCTTTTTGTCCCATTTGCTCTGACTTTATCATGCTTGTATGTCTTTTCTTCAGCTTTGATCCAAATAATAGTTTCAGCTACAGTAGATGTATCGAGTGCTGCTTGTTGGTCTTTTTGTTTCGAGCCCTAAACTCAATAAAGTTGTCATAGCTCAGGGGAGTGGTGTCATGTCTTGTTACCCAGCAGCTGGTCTTTAAAAATCAGAATAATGTTTTACATTGCACATTTAATTCAAGGAGCAGCTCAATACAACAATTAATTATGTTTAATTGATATTTCCCAGACAGAACTTGTATAAAGACGAGAAAAAAGAGCCCAGACTCCATAATCAATATCCAGTATCTGCAATATAAAATGCCCTGGCCTCATATTTTTCTATCACGATCATCTCGGGCGGGACTGTGTGTCACCCCCTCCGTCTCTGTACCTCCTCTCCTGTCTGCTCTTCAGCTGTCTCCATCAAATAAAAGCAAACATGCCTCCCAAAATAATCTAAAAATAAACAGATGATGGAGAAATAGACTTAAGTTTGCACAGCTTGTCCCCGACTTCCTGGACATTGTTGTCACATGTGTACATATAAAAGTAGAAAATACTAAACTTCTCATGACAGCTTGGATTCAGTTTCTCAGACACCGCGGCTGCAGTTTGGGCTTGTTTACTTCTGGTTCTACGCCAGATTTGTATAAGCTCTCACTGCCTATAAGCTACAGTGGGCGTTGACATCAAAGCTTGTGTGCAGTGCATCCTGGTACATCTAACTGCACAGCTCTGTAAGCAGGAGAATTTAGTTTTCTTGGTCAATATGTATTATTTATTTATTTATTTATTTATTTCTCAGGGACAGTGCATATTAATAAACATCACTGTAAATATGCCAGAATTAACCAAAAGGCTAGTTTTCATCCACAGTCCCTGGACAGATGTAAAATTGGCAACCAAAAATCAATATAAAAATTGAGAATTAAGAAACAAGTTACAACAACAATTCTAAAGGCTGCTAATTAAAGTAAAACCAGAGCACAGACAGTATTAAGCAGAGAGCAGCACAACAACAACAACAACAACAACACAAGACAGGACAGACACGAAGGAAACAGACGCAACAACAGAAAAAACAGCAGCAGTAAGATTTGTCAAGCAGCAATACAAGCTATGAATTAATTATTTGATAGACTTCTGTGTTAATGGTGACAGATTTGGTTGCTTATGAACCACGTTCTGAACCTGGACCTGGAGGTGGTTCTCTGATACGAGCTGGTGCATCATTTCAATCATGTGCTGCTTTGATTAAGAAAGCAGACTGACTTAAAAACAGATTTTCTTAAAGGGATTTATGTTTACTTGTTGTCTCACAAAATAACTGAGTGGGGGAGGAGCGATGCCATGAATCATTTTATAGATCAGACTTATATATATCTGCATGTTTGATAAAGGTTTTCCCTGCTCAGAAGGTTGCGTTTCTTCAAACTGGACACCCACATGAAAACTGACAAATTTTCCCGTTAATCACTGACTGAATGCACCACCAGGCCGCACGCTAAGTGACACAAATCAAACGCACCCGTGTTGTGTGTGACTAACAGGTGCCTGCTGAGTCTGGATAATTACTGAAGTGCTCACAGAGGATCCTCCAGCGGTGGTTTCTGCTGTTTCTGACAGTTTCTGTCCCTGCAGCTCAGAGAGATAAAAATGAACTGGGGATGATTTTTACTGAGACGTTCGAGCAAAGAAGGTGAAACGAGAGCAGATTGTTGAGGACCTTCAGACAGGTGAGTCAAACTAAAAACTGTGCAGATCTTTTTGTGTGTTTGTGGCTGCAGCTGCTGAGGAGTTTAAATGTCTGTGATGATGTTTGATGTGGCTGATATTTCATATGATGAACCAGCTGCAGTGTCCATGTATTTTTATTTATTTCAGCCTTTTCTTAAAAATCACGGTCTGAGTTTTGTCTGTTTTATGGTTAATTCTTGTGAGGCTGCACAGAGGAAGACTTGTGTATAATCAGTGGTATGTACAGGCTGTAAACTCTGCTGTGACAAGTAAAAATATGTTTGCACTCATCTGGACTGATGAGGCCTCTACATGGTGACACCTGTGAGGTCTGCAGGGCGTTTAAGGTGCAACACAATCTCACTGACCAATCAGACTCGAGGACATTGTTCTGATTAATTATCTAATTTAGTGACATTTTATCTCCCGGGTCCTGTAACTTTACTTTCTCAGTCATTTTCTGGGGAGGACTTTTTGTAATTTGGTGCTAATTAAAGAGAAAATAGGGTCAGAGACGGTACACAAAGTAAGGAGCCAGTCAATACACTTAATTTGAATTTGTGAGAAAGGAAAAAGTCAATTATAAAAAGGTAAACACAGTTAATAGATAAAGTCAGAGGAGTTTATAAGCACTTCTTGATTTCCAGAAGCACAAACTGCTGCTAGAAGTTTCATCAGGGCTCCCTTTGATTAATAATTTCTACTGATTAATTGTTTTGTCCACAAGATGTGAAAAAACAGTGAAAATGTCCATCACACTTGTTTTGTCCAGTCAACAGTCTAAACACTAAAGATATTGAAGTTACAAGGATATAAAACAGAAAAACACAGCAGATACTCAAATGGAAGCAGAGAATATTTGACATATTTGTTTTATATATGATGAATCACTTGTCAGAAGTGTTGCAACTTAATATTCAGTCAAGAAATTAATTATTGTTAAAGCTCAGATCTCAAACTGATCCATTTAAACTTAAGTGTACATTCATTTACTGTCACATTGTGTCCCCTCCTGTCCATTAGGACCACACAGGAAAGACAGTTCGACTAGTTTTTGATTTCCAGCCGACCTGAGGAGCTGTGAGTAAAACTGGAAATGATTGAACAAAGTCTCTGTTTCTACAGAAGCCCTGAGAGGACAGTTCTCAGTCTGATCTGATGTTTTTTAGTTTTTCTCCTGCTGTGAAACACTGTGGCAGGTGATTATATTTATCTGAGATGTTAGAGATGTATAATTGCTCTAATAGTTGTCTGTCCTGGCTCAGATAAAAACCCTTTGGTTTGTTTTAACGTGTGTTTTATGTCACTGTTTTGTGACTTGTGCTTGTGTGCTGTTGTCTTTGCTTTGTGCTTTTGTTTGTGGTTCTGTGCTTTGGTCTGTGTTGTATTGTTGTATAGTTTGTCTTCTTAATGTTTTTGGTTACATGGTCGTGTGCACTACCATCAATCCGCTCTCGTCTGTGCTTTTCTTCTTTTGCATGTTATTTTAATGTCTTTGTCTTATATATTCGTGCACCATCGACCTGTCGGGGACAGCAGGTGAAAATTAGCCTGTAAATCTGGCACGTTTACGCGATCGTGTTAATTAATGTCCACTGTCGCTTCTTAAAAACAATAAACATAAACATGAACAAATACATACAGAGAATTAATGAACAGAACATGAGTTTACCATCCTGGGAAATAACAGGAAGTAGCAGGGTCCCATTTCAAAATAAATGAAGAGGTATCGGATCAGAGTATCGATGTGTTTACTCGTGAATACAGACAGCAGCATTTTAGTCAGTATCATGGTATCAGAACAACCCTGATACTTATGACATAGAATTAATAATTACAGTGTGATGCTTATTCTTAATCAGTCCTTTAATTGACAGTTGAACCACTGATATAATTAGTTCTCAAACCTTTTCATGTCAAAAAAAACCCCAAGACGATATGTAACAATGTTGTGAACCCCCATTTAATAAGATTTTTGTTAATTGATTGATAATCTGATTTACTGTAGTATCGTCTGTACTGTAGGTGGGGGGGTAACTGTGCAGAGTGAAACCTCTGATCTGACTGGATGAAACCAGATTAGCAGAGATTAAAATACATGACAGTAATGTCACATAACTTGCTAACAGATCATATTTTTACCTCGTGTTTAGAAAGCAAAGAGAAATTAAAACTCACCTGGAAGAAAACATGAATCCTTTGAGACGTTTTTAAGATTATGGGGTGATGATGCACTTCAGCCTCTTGTGGTTAAAATGTGTAATTACAACAACAAACACTGAAAATTATCTTGGCCACATAAATAAACTTTTTACAGATTAAACAAAAATAACTACTTGGATTTTTTTTAATAAACACAGGAGAGAAGAACCTTTTTTCCTTCTGTAACTTTCCTCATAAATAGAAAATTAAGTGTTATGTTCAGGTTTGGGGAGTAATGGATCACAAGTAATGGGATTACTTAATCTGGAAAAAGGTAACTGTATTCCATTACAGTAACAGATTAAAAAAAGACATAATCAGATTACAGATTACATTTAGTAAATATGGGGATTATTAGTAGCGAACGATCTTCTACTACAGTCACAAACAGCTGCCGATTTATTATCATGACTTCTAGTTTCACTTTAAATCATTCGAGCACAACAAAGGAACATCTGGACAAACTAATAAATAAAACAACAAACAAAAAACACTTAGAGCTTCAACGATTAACCTATTTTTAATTGACTATTAAATTTATCTATTTTCATAATAAATTAATCATTTTGATTCATTTTTTTAAAATAAAAAAGTAAAAATTCTCTGATTTCAGCTTCTTAAATGTGAATATTTTTTGGTTTGTTTACTCCTCTTTGACAGTAAACTGAATATTTTTGAGTTGTGGACAAAACAACACATCATTTGATGATGTCATCTTGAACTTTGATCATCATTTTTCACCATTTTCTGATATTTTATGGACCAAACAACTAATCGACTGATTAATCAATGATGTTGCAGCCCTAAAAACACTATATCAGGCTAAAATTTTATATTGGGGTAATCCAAAATTAACTGAAAGTAATCAAGTTACATTACTTTAGTTACTACTTTAATTACTACTTTAATCATTACTTTAAGTAACCCTCCCAACCCTGGTTATGTTATTGATTAGATGATGTAACATGATCACAAGTGAAATACAAACTGATGTAAAGGTTTATGACTGGTGCGCTTTATTAAGATGAACTGATAACTTAAGATATAGACACAATTGTACAATTTATCAATCTGTACAAAACATAAAACCATTCATTTTGACCCCCCTCTCACATTTAACCTCCAAATTCATTGAAATGACATCATTTCACTCTTACACGTTTACACTGGAATTACAGTCAGTTATAGAATTCAATATAGTAAAAAAAAAGAAAAAAAAAAAAATCAAAACACACTTCTTAAAAAAAACACAGAACAATGGAGGTACATGAAACAGGATCAGAAATCATATTTTCAGAAAAAAAAACCAAAATAATAAAAGGAATCACTTCTTCGACAGATTGCCAGCTAGTGAGTCTGGAGACGCTCGGCTGGCGGCGCCGTCTGTTCGAACAAAAACGCCATTGGCACTTCCAGCCAGGCTCAGTCGCTCCAGAGCTGCCGATCTACCCTCTGCCTCTACACACACATACACACACACCGAGTTCAGGCATCGTATATATGTCCGCTAACACCATCACACACTGACACGGCTAGAACCTGGAGATTGAACAGAACACGCGCTCGGGAGTTTTAGCGAGTAGGTTGTTAGCGAGGCATCTGTCAGTTCACGGACTCGACTGGGCACAACAGTTAGCTTGTTAAGCACGTCTTCCTAGCTAGCCAAGCCAAACCCTCAGCAGATTTCATGGACAGTAATGACGAATGTTAGCTACGTAAGGCGATAATACGACGTGGAGTCGCAGTCGTACAGAAAGCCATGCATTGTGTTGAAGTCAGAGGCAGCTCGGTGTACGTAGGCTTAATGTGACGGGGGACAACACGGCGGTCTGTCTCCTTCAGGGACGGACAGACAAAGCAAAGGTTATCGGTTAAGGAGGAGGCGGGTATGACGGTGAGTTGTCAGCAGGTGAATGAGAGGCGTTTTTCGGACAGGTGAAGGAGGCACTGTGACCTGAAGTTAGCAGGCGGCTGGACCTCTCAAGGTTTTCCTCGACTGAATTCTCGTTGATTTTTAAAGCTCAACGGAGGAGAAACGTTTCTGTAAGTTTGAGGATTTTAAGGAAACGCTCGTGAGAACATCGTATTTTGGTTTTGTGAAAAGTGGCACCATCTTTAAAAAAAAGAAAAAACGGTACGTCCAATCTGAGGAAAGAGGTCCAGATTCTCAATGTGCAGTAAAAATCTAATCCTAGACAAGAAAGCATGTTTACTAGATCAACTATTAAGGTTCAGTGCAAGACACGCTCATGAAATCCAACCTAGTGGGTGAAAGACACTTTCCGTTTACTTACTTTCTCAGTGCGTCCTAACTACAGTTCTGTGGTTACATGCAAAGCTTCATTTGCTAGACGACAGGAGAGTTTTGATTATAATATTATTGAGTATCATTATACAAGAATACTACCTCAGTTACTCATACTTTTGCTGTTTATAATCCTTCATTTGCTATAGAAGTGCACTAAGAAAAAAA
>JAJHUR010100294.1:0-13710 GCA_027495735.1 Lutjanus campechanus | reverse complement strand
TATACACACACACAAAAGGCAGACACACACTCCTGGGAAATGTGTTTGAACATGTATACACACACACACACACACACACACACACAGCAAACCTCTATCTTCACTCCAACAAGTCCTGCTAAATATTCATGAAGCCTGACAACAACAGTGTCCTCTCTCTCCCCCGTCTGCCTCGCACTGTCCCTCGCTCTCTCTCTCTGGTGGTCTTTGTCTTAGTCTCTCATCCATGTGGCTGATGTGTGTGTGTGTGTGTGTGTGTGTGACATCAGACAGCCTTTGAAGGGTTTATTATTAAGCAACTGGCTGTCGTCCTCCTCTGATAGTCCCCGGCCGATAACTTGATGCAGACCTACATCACGTACTGTATCTCACAAACACACTCACAGACATAAAATACACACACATACTGTACAGAGCACAAGGCGTGTACGTACACATGTGTACACACAAGTTGGAACTGACCAGTTAGTCCGACAGAACATCTATGAATGCACCCAATGCCCAATGTGTGGGCTGGATGTAGTATCTTGGAGGCTTAAAGGCTGGAGTGTAAAGCTAATTCATGAGATGTGTTGTCCGACCATGGGTCAGAGTGTTGCTCTCAGCTGTAAACCGAAAAGTGACAATAGAGAATGAAAAAAGAGAGCTTGAGTGAGAGGTTCAAAGTTACTTTCTCCCTCCCTAAAGGCCTGAATATACACCCAGACGGATGTGTAGACAGACAGCACAGACAGATTACTAATTACTACTTATTGGAGGACACATTCCACATATGTGCAAGATGGTAATCCGTAGCTTGTTGCAGTCAGGTTTGGGGAGTAACAGATTACATGTAACGGGATTATGTAATCTGGATACGAAAAAAGATTTTTTAAGTTTTATGGGAATTACATTACATTACAGATAAAAATAAATGTAATCAGATCACAGCTACATTGAGTAAAAATGGGGATTATTAGTAGGATTACTATTTTTAAAAAAGAATGAGATCCTACCACGCAGCTGACAACTCATTATCATGACCTCTAGTGAAAAAATGCTTCACTGGGAGGAAATTTCACATTTTTTGCCTTTAAATCAATCAATCAATCAACAAATAAATACATTGCACACAACAAAGGAAGGAACAGCTGGACAAACTAATAAACCTAACAACAAGCATAAAGCAGCTGCAACAATCAATTTATTATGAATCTACTTTACTATCAAGCTCCATCTACTTTGTTAATTGATTGATTGGTTTGATTCAATTTTTAAAGGGGCTAAATGCGATCTCAGTTTCACCACTGGACGTCGCAGCTCTGGTCTGCATCAAACCAAAACTAAACTGACTTAGGGGCACAGGCCCTTTCCGCTCACCTTCCCCTTGCTCTCCGTCTGCTCCACCCCCTCTACCTGCGTGTTTTCAGCACTTCCCATCCAGTGATGAAACCACAGTATTTAACAGGTCATCAGTAACTGTATCAGAATACATTTTTAAAGTAACCCTCCTTGTCCTCCTTGTAGTGTGGCATCTGCGTGATCACAACAAACGGGACCCAAACATATTTGCAGACACCATAAATAGCCTGGTAGAAGTATTACCCCCGTGAAGCGACTGTAAGTAGAAACTGAAATAAAGAAAATATATCGCTTCAAGTTAGGTTCTGATCTCAAATTTGGCATAAGCAGTGAGGTTCAGTTGGGTCAGGGCTTAAGAAAGCACATCTGAATGCTTGCATGTGGTTCTTGAAATCTGGAACGTCCCAGTTCTTGCTGATGATTTGTTCCTTTTGATTTTAGGAATGGGAACATCATCATTATCCTTCGAATGCCCTCAAGATCTGAGACGCACGTTGCTTCCACTGGTTTCTGTTGCTCATTGCCACACCAAGTTCATTCCAGTGCCCCTAGTCAGTCGATCTGGAAATGTGAGTGATCTTTTTCCTCATAAAGGACAAGGAAGTCTCCAGAGCAGAATGTCCAAAATGATCTCATCTTTTGCTCTGTAGCAATGTCCAGCAAAGTGGACTGTTCTTTGTGCTACAACATGTCACACAGTAGGAACATGGGTTAGTATTGATCTAATTGTGGTAAAAGAGGGAATATTAGGAATAAAATGTAACAACATGTGGAGCCTACACATTAAAATAAGTAGACTCTGTTTGACTCCGGCAGCCTGTCTGAGATCAGCTTCCCAGTTACAGCCATTTATGTGAAATTTGTGGAGGTTGATCCTGAGGGTCCAAAAGATCCCAAGAGCAATGCTGCTGGGATTTAGTCATGTTGAGGGGGAGGTACCAGACAAAGCGCGACCCAAAAAGGAGTGGAGCAGGTGGAGGTTGGTGTCCACCAAACTGGCAGTGAGGGCGGAGGAAGGCTGCAGCAGTGGTGTGGCCCATGCCATTGATTGCAGGTCTGTCCTTGTCCAGGACCATGTGTGGGCTGTCCATACACCACTCTCTTTACGCTAAAAGAAGTCTCACATGGGTGTTAAACTGCAGGGGGACACTGTACTGAAAACAGTCAGGGCTCCACTATAGAAAAGGTCTGATCTTCCTCTTAAGACACATTGGTAAACTGAGATCTGCAGTTTAATCTCATCTTGCATTGATTACTGTAACACACTTTTCTCCTCATCGAGCATGTCCAGTCTGCTGCAAGACTTTTCAGTGGGTCAAACAGACGGTCTCACCCCCATACTTAGACCTCTTCACTGGCTCCCTGTTTCGTTTAGGATACGGTTTAAAATTCTCACTTTCACTTCCGGAGCATTGCACAATCAGGCTCCTGCATATGTCACTGAACTACTCCACCCTTACTCATCAGCTCGCCCTCTTAGGTTTAATAACCTAAGTTTGCTGTCTGTCCCACATACTTGACCTAAGATCCATGATGATCGAGGTTTTGAGGCTACGGCATCTAAACTATGGAATGCTTCTGTGGACCCTTTTGAAAGGCAGCTAAAGACTTACCTGTTCAGACAGACGTTTGCGTAATCTGTATCCACCAGATCTGCATTTCATGAACTTACTGTGCGTTGTATATTGTGTCTTCTTCATTATGTATCATGTTTTTTTCTTTGCACTTTTTAGATTTCTCTTTTGCTTGTTATTTAATGCTGTTGTAAAGCACTTTGTGACACAAGTTTGTGAAAAGCACTATCCAAATAAATTTCTTCTTCTTCTGACTGATTACACTATTTTCTATGTTTGGAAGATAATAGTTCCCTGTGAAAATTGAGGTCTGATTATAGCAGCATAAGTAGAATGTTGTTTCTGGACTGGCACATTGCTGTTGTGTTAATCAAAGGGTTCAGGTAGTGCCAGAAATCATAACAGTGGAAGTTATGACTAAATTATGGCTTAAGTTAATTGTTGAAACCCTCAGAAACCACTCTGCATTATGAGACCTACACAAGATAACTTATTTGAATAAATGTGTGGAATCAAAATGATCCAAAAAGTCAGATAAAAGGGTTGAAGACTTCTCTTAGCATTGTAGAATTTAGCACCAGACTACTCAAGTGCAAGCAATTATCATATCGAAGGTGGATAAACGTTAATATCGGTCTTACTCCGAGACACACACACACACACACACACACACACACACACACACACAGACAGGGTAAACAGGCTGCCAGTGTTGTCTGCATGTGCTCGTGGGCATGGTGGCCGAGGTGTGAATGTGTGTCAGATGGTTCGGTGGGCAGCCTGGCAACCGGCAATGTGGCGGTGCCCACACCTACAGGGAGCAACGCACACAAGCCTCTAACCCTCACACGCACACGCACGCGCACACACACACAGGCTCCTGCTTGCTCGACCTACAAATTATTCTTGCATGAATACATACTAGATATACACACATACACACACTTGAGGGTTAGAGTGATACACCTGTTTGCCTGATCGGTGATTGTGATCTGACTGATCCTGTCCTCGGTGTCATCTGTATTTGAAACGATGAATGTGACATTTTTAGATGATTGCAGGTTTATAGAAGAATTGATCAGTGACACAGAGGGTATCAATGGAGAGCATTTAACCTGAATTGATGCTCATGAGATATTTTGTTCTGATTTCTAAATTATTAATAGCTTTATTGTCACACAAGAGTCAGAATGCTCACCGGATCTTTTTCACCTTGGTAACAGTTGAAATATGTCTTATCCTTTGGCATGTAAAACTTATTTAATGTCACTGGACATAAACAGAGGATTAATTACAACTGTTTCAGTCCATATCAGCCTTCTTTTCTCTGCTCTCTGTCCAGTAGCCTGCTTGTCCATATGCCCACAGCCTGAATATGCCCCTGCCTCATGTGACTCTTTGTTAGCTATACTAGCCATTTAAATGTGGCCAATCATATACAGCCCCAACTTTAACCCCTCCCCCATTTACACTTAATGTTAGCTGAACTTATTTAGTAGATATATAAGATAATGCAAACACATTTGCACTTCAAACTCATCAAATACGGTAGCTTGGTCAGTAGTCCTATGCTTCAAAGCAGGACACTGCATATGCAGGTAAGCAAGCAATAAGAAAAATGCAACATCCAAGACAAAATAAAGGCACAAAAACTAGTTGGTTAAGTTAAGAAAAAGATCAATAAGTAAGTTACTTCTGTAAGTTCATGTATGTAATGTAATGTAATTTACATAAATTGACATGTAATGTAATTTATTAACGTAACTTGAGTGAATTATGTACATTAACGACAGAGACCCCATAGCACCTGTACTATATTTGACTGTCGTGCCCAGGGGCATCGTTTTAAAATCATTCCCAGTGTATTAAACCACAGGAAAAAAGTGTATTGTTGATGCTTTAGTTTGTCATCAATAACCGGAACCAGGAATATAGTATATTGTAACTTTAAGATCTGATTTTTTTTCTTGCTCTAGATGGCCAATGTTTTACGGTGAAAAGGGTGACAAAGAGTTCGCCTTTCCTACATATAAATTCGGCAGTTTTTCTCGTTTAAGTTGTCAAAACACTACCTACTACACTGTTGTGGAATACAACGACGACAACATGATTTTCTTTGTTTGGAATCATATCACATAACCGCCATCAGTCAACAGCGGGACCGACGCAGCTCTCCCCGCAGGAGATGGAGGCTGTTTTCCAGGGGGGAGTGTGATGAAGAGTTGGAAGGGAGGATGGTTCAGGTTGTGACTTTTCCACATATAAATTCAGTGATTTTTCTCATATACGTTGCCAAAAACACTTTCAAATTAAAGAGTTGTGTTTTTTCAAATGACAACTTGTCGGTTTCTTTATGTTCAGGTTGAGGATGAGATTTTTATTTAATTTAAGTGGGGATTCTCAGTGAACTACAGCAACATTCTAGGTTTTTGCTGGGGTCTAGAAGGTTAAAAAGAAGTCAAAGCTGACTTTTGGTTCCAAATGGGACATGATTTGAAGCACAGGGGGACTCACCAAGCTGCCGTATTCGACATGTTGGAAGAACAGGCTGGATACGGTTAACTTCCCTCTGAAGTAGTATGTTAAGACAGATTCTTAAAATGCACTTCTTTATCTTCTAGAGCTGTATATTTGAGGAAGATATTAAAAAATGGTTTTTTTTCAGTCAAACTCCATTTAGGTGTAACAAGAAAGAAAAATGAAGTTTAATGTTTTTGTCCTGCTGTGCTCACTTGCATGTCCTGCTTGCATGCCAATAAGAAGTTGCTACATATAAACACACTGAAGCCATAATCCATCTTTTTTAAGTCTGTGTATAGGAAAAAGGGAGTTTTTCTCCTTAATTTAAAAAGAGTTTCTCTCTATTGTGGTCTGTATTTATGGAACTGAGTTCTTATTGTCATAAAGCCAACTGTTTCTGAGAAATTCAAATTCCTAATTACAAAAAGAAAGGAAAAAAACCTTACATCTGAATAGTTAACTGATCTAAGTAAAAATCCCCTCCTGCTTCTTTGGAACTGACTAACACATGACTCACTGTAACTCTGCATGGGAAAATGTAAACACATGCTTGTTTTATTTGATTTTATGGAGAATCCACCTGGTCGCAGCCATTAAGAATAACTACACAGAAATAGGATGCTGCTAGTACCTATAATATATAAATTATACAAAAGGCAAAGAAATGCAATCATTTTTACCTATTTTGGCCATAGGCGGTCATACTGACCACATTGCACAGTTGGAGATGCTTCTTGGTTGCTTAGCAACTGTCATTGTCTCTGTCAATAAAACTTCACAATTGGTCTCAAGTTCCAATTTCCCAACATTAAAATACAAACAAATTCATTAATTAGACTTGATTAAAAATAAAGTAGGGGAGACCAGGGACGGTTGTAACTCTTTTTCTCAGCACCTATAACTTAACTGAATTTTTGTGTTAAAGCTCTCAATTTCTGAAACCTTACTTATTACAAATAGCAACTTTTTTTGGTTTTATTTCTGTACTTGTTTCCAGCCTTTCCCCATAGGCTGTGATTATTTTTTGTGTAGGTTCTAGATGGAAATTTATTATTGTTAAAATAACAACTTTATAATCTTATAATATACATTAAACTGTTTCTCGCTCTGAGTAATTCTAGATGAATCTAAAATTTGAATCAGATCACTGATGGTTATTATCCTACAGAAAAATACTGCTGTGAATATATGCAATCATTATGCTTTACTACACGGCCTGCATATTGATGATTGAATATGTTAAATACAGTTTACAAAATTTACATTTTGGTGTTATTTCAGTTTTAAAAAGATAAACTAACAGAGTAAATGCATTAATCTCTTCATCTGGTATTTATCATGAGAGATAATAAAGTTTAGTAGTCAAAAATGACTGCTTATGTTTGTTCTTATAATTGTGGAATTCTGGCACTTCGAGAGTAAAATGACAAATCAATGATCAAAATGAATTGTCTGTCAGTAACCTAACTGATTGATAAATTAAGCTTGTAAGACTATGTTAAGTTCCTACATCGCTGTGTGACATTTTTTTCTTTAAGCACTCACAACAGTAAATTGTAGTCAGAATATAACTGTCTCCACATAATGTCAGTGCACGTTGCTTGTATGTTGCTCTACTAATTCTCATTCCTGTCTAGCCCTCACTGTCACTGTCTCCCTCCTTCTGTCTCACTCCATCTCTCACTCCATCTCTCACTCCCCCTCTGTCTCTGCGCTCCCTCTCTCAGCAGTAAGCCCTCTAATCTCTCCTGTTCAATCGCCTGGCAGACACATGCCCTCTGTCTGCAGAGCCAGCGGGGATGTTTCCTGTGCAGGTGTACCACAGAGCATGCACAATAGGTACGGCGAGCGTGGTGAGCGTGGCGGCTCTGGTGCGGCGAGCGGGGCAGGTCGGGTTTGGCACGACGGGTAAACCGACGGGTACGGAAAGCGGGCTAAACACGGTGGATACAGCAGGTACGGGGATGCTGGGTACAGCGAGAATGGCGACGGCGGGGGGTTTGGTGGTTATGAGTACGCTGGGCGGGGTGCGCATGGAAACCGCAGAGGGTACGGCGGGCGTGGTGGGAACAGTGGGACTGGCAGATGGTGGGCACAGTGAGTATGATGCATGGCAGACACTTTGGGTACAGTGAGCGTGGAGGGAATGGTAGCCATGGTAGTGGTCACAGTGTGACCCCATGCAGGGTGGCGGGACCAGGGGCCAAGGTTGCCAGTCGTGCCTGGAAGCCGGCCCGCACTCACTGACATCCAACATGACGTCTCCTCTCTCCCCTCTTGCTGAGTCATTAGTAATTTTTGATAGTTGGTAGCTTTTCCCCCCTTGTTGCTGGCATCTCTTAATCAATGTTAATTGGCTTGGAATTAGCATATGTTAATTAATGATATTTACTTCAAATTAAAGGTATGAGTGGTCCCAGAGGGTTTCCTGTTCATCTAATTAGAACCAATTAGCTGCAATTAACACGTGTAAATGAGACGGCACTGAGTCCAAAACAAACAGTGTGTATACGCAGGCTGCTGCCCAGCTTCCCTTGTGTTGCCGAACAAGCACTGGGCCTGTGTTTTCTTTACTATGTGTGTGTTTCAGTGCAGTCTCATTACATTCATGATGGTTCTGTGTGTTATAACAAACCAGATGAAACAAAAAGTCATTCCAGCTCAAACAAATAACCATTCAGGACCTCTTTGCTCCCCAGTTTTCCCGCTCACATCCTCGGCGTCTCTCCTATTTTTAGAGCGGGCTGCCAAACTAATTTGTTTTACAGACCTTCCTATCAAGTGAAGAAAATCCCGGAGGTGTATTAATTGAAATTCAGTCGACGGCACATCTTGTTTTGGTCTAAGAAACCACCAGCCGTGCTGAGTGTGGAGAGTAATCTCACACAGGGAAAATTGCCAGGAAATGAGAAGATGTAAACAAGGGAGAAGGTAGAAAATAAACAGAAGTCATTCAAGCATCTATGGCATCTCACCATACTCTATTAAAAGTATACTGCCTGTTTTAGTTTTGATTTCAGCAGATACTCTTATTTTGGTACAAAATGGTCACATCTTTAAAGACTGGAATCACAAAAGTCATCCCTTTTTTTCTATCAAAAAGTGATTTCTAAATGTATCGTGAGTGTTTTTTATTATTACTGAAAGAAAGACAAAAGGTTTTTGGGGATATATTTTATAACTGCTCCTGTAACCTGCAAGCCTCCAAGTAGGTGGGCTGTTTGTTTTATTGACAGCTGAGCCGGCAGAGGTACAGAAACAAAACATAAACACATTTTGTTAGTAATGATAGGTAGGTAGGTAGGGTGGGTAGTAAAGTCACCGGCTAGGGTACCCACGGGTACCTGATGGGTGCCCTGCAAAAACATGTACCGGATAAAAAATATACTTATATAAAGTCAAAGGTGAGGGCACGAGTAACCATAACCCATGCAATATTATAATGTTTTGTCCCTAGCAAAAAATAAAAAACAATGTGCAGAATTTTACACATTTATATGTGTTAATACCATACTATCAAGCCTAATCAGCCAGCAGGATTTGTTAAAATCTATAACACACGCTTTGACCCCACAGCCTGACAAACAATGGGACGTCACCGTTTGATTTGACAGCGATGAGGGCTAGCTGCTGGTTAAAACTCATGACAGAAAGGCAAAAATAGCCAGTGGGGGACACCAAACTGTGGACAATACATCGTCACAGGCCAAGACAGACACTTGGGAGGATTTTGGTGCTCTCAAAGACTGGGAGAATAATGTTGTCAGTGACTTTGCTCCATGTAAATAGTTATAGTACATAGTTATATTATTCTCTCACAATGCAGTGCACGAAGGAAATGATGCTAACAGCTACAATAAATTACAATAAATCCTTGTTGTTGGTGGTGAAACAGCTTTAGGAACACCGTTAAAAACCAACAATAACCAGGACAGCTTTCGGGGAACATTTAACTGTAACTGCAACTTTTGGGGCTGAAAAATGAAACCAAAACAAAAGTGCCAAAAAGTGCAGTGGCTTGCAGTTCCATAGAGCCCCACATTAAAATGCCCATCTTTACAGCAGGTATGTTACATAACGTGTTGGTGCATGAAACAAAAAATGATTATGGTTACTACAGTGAATTTCCCCCATTCATGACAACTATACGGGGGCTGAATTTTTATAGAACTCACCTGTTTAAATTATATTAAGGCTTAAAGTTCTGCATAAGTTAAGGCATGGCTGCTTTAACAGGTGGGTACCATCACAGGTGGGTCGCTGATAACCTGACATGCCAGATGTTTGTTACACATAACCATCTAGAAAGTTGTTCTTGAAGCACATTGAGTTTACGCTTGTCCTATGAAATGTGCTATATAAATAAAGTTGAGTTGAGTTGAGTTGAGTTCTGTTTGGAAAAGGACAGGCACTTAAAAAAAAAAATAGAAGAACCCTATTTGGTTCCTGGTAGAACCTGTAATAAAACTAGCACTTTGAACCCCTTCAGAATTCTACCTAGAACTCAACATAAAGGGTTACACCTAGAACCGTCTGTCAAATGTTAACGTAAAACCCTGTTATCTAGCACCCACCAAGGAGGTTCTACTGAATCCTTTCAAATTCCAAGGGTTTTATCCAGAACACCACCCACAGGCTTCTACATAGACCACTTTTAGGTTGCAAGGGTTTTCTCTAGAATTGAGAACCTTTTCATATTTCAAGGGTTGTATACAGAGAAGCGTTCTGTATTCTAAGGGTTGCATCTAGAGGAAAAGGATTTTACTGAAAACTCTTTTAGAATGCAAGGGTGCTATCTACAACCTACCCAGGGGGTTCTACCACTAACCAATTTGTATTATGGTACAAAGAACCCTTGACAAAAGAATTCTTAGAGGATTTCAACAATAACTAAAGAACTCTTTCTTCCAAAAAGGTTTCTTAACGGAACCTTTTGTCTTACAAAGAACATTTGATGAACACTTTCTGCAAAAAAAAAAAGGTTCATCAGAAGCAAATGGTTCTGGGCGGAACTCCAGCCCTTCTGAAGAACCTTTTTGTGCCCTTATTTCTGAGTGAGTGAGATATAAATAGTTTTGGGCAACATACTGTATGTTTTGGTCCAGACCAACTTGGCCTTGCTCTGCAGACGAGATACATCTAGCCAGTGTGTTTTCTCCTTTCTCAGTTCTCTTGTATCTGGATTGCAGGTCTGTCTGGATGAGTGAAGTCTACAAAGAACTGCAAAATCACATTGTCTGCTCTCTGTGCTCAGCTCCTAAAGAGACCTAAAGCACTGGCTAGAGTGTTTTGGCAGACATAACACACATCCTTTCATTCCACCTGGGTATTATAACTTCCCCCCTATGCGCGTCCCTTTTGAAAAACCCCAGACTTCAATTATCCATCCAGCATTGGCAAGGTATCAATGAAGAACCCAGCGGTGACATCCGCAACTTTCCACGCTGTTCTTTAATGATGAATAGATGCAGATTATATTTCTTTTTGTGTTATTTCTTCTCCGCCGTCACCCTCACCTAAACCCCCACCACCACCCATCAAGGTAAAAGAAGGTGTCTTGCTGAAATCCCTCCCAGCTCAGAGCGGTGTCTAATCTTGAGTTAGTGGTTGTGGGGATGCAGCATTGACAGGCGTCTCTCCCTCTCTATGTATGTAGCTTTTGGCAGACTCCCCTCAGCGTACTTACCACTATAACAATCAGGGGGGTGGCGGGGGTGGGGGTAACGTTGCAGGAGGTTTTGCAGCTGAAAATACAGCATCCGCCGCCTTTGTTGGGCGATAAGGGAAAGGTGGAGGGTTGGGGGGGTGGAGGGATACATGCACACAAGGAGCGATCTTGGGAGCTGAACAAATCTGAGAACGGCATTATGGGTTGGTAAACACGGATGCCATAAGAGGCTGCAGGATTTGCCGTTTTCCCATTTTCTTTTTTTTCTTTTTTTTTTTGCGGAGGGCTGGAGTGTGAGGCACAATGACGAAATGGAGGTGGTGTGAGTGGAGAGATGGAATGAGACAGACAAAATGAAAGGCGGGAAAGGGAAAGAAAGGGAGACGGCAGACAAGAAAGTGGAGGGAGCGCGGTGGAAGAGGACAGCGAGAGTGCAAGGTGAGAGAAAAGACACGAGAGAGGAGGTGATGAGGAAAGAGCAGACAGATATCCAACATAATAAAAGTTGAATTCAGTGCTCCTCATCACCTTTTCACGCACCTCCAGACCCACATGGTATCACTCCTCTGTAGATTTCAAAGGTTTGGCCGCTAGTTGCAGCCAGTTGTCACAAAGCTGTTTTAATAATGTGGAATTTACATCATAAAGAAACCGTGTGTGCACATGTTCACAATGATAAAATACACTCCAAACAACATGGATGTATCATACTGAACAGCTGGCCTTTGTCCTATGGCCACTATACAATGCCTGTCACATTTTTCCACATGGGTGAAATACAATCTTTGTGACAAAAATCAGAACCTCCACAAACATTTTCATGAGTAACTGTAATTTAATTACATATTTTTTTCCTCAGTAACAGTAACAGATTAACCTGACACATCTGATGGTTTGAAGTCATCTTTAAAAATGTTTGGAAAGGGGCAAGCACTTTCCAAAAAACACTTGGCAGGTGATTGGATGAACCATCTGTCTATCACATCTAACACAGGCTAATTTCAACCAATAGCTTTTCAGTTCTGGTATAACTGATGCTATCACAGTGTCTATCTTAACCTCTTCAGGAGCCGCAATTTTTTGCTCTAGACAAGTCGCTTCCATGGACGCTGTCATCACACCCAAAACCACACCCATAGCTGCCAGGAGCCCGTCCTAGGACGCTGACTGCCTACACCACTTTTGGTGCAGACACAAATGAATAACTTGAAGCCTGTTTAAGATTCTTGTGTGATCTTGCAAGGTAAGTACCGGATTACAAATACATTTACTTTGTAATTTAATTACATGAACTAGTTACTCCCCTACACTGCTGGTAGATAAACCTTGTTTTAGCCTAGCAGTTCTTGATGACTCGCAGCCTCTACTGCTGGTTAAGAGGAGTGAGCAGTTAGAATAGGTTATATGTAGGTTTTACATAGGTTTTATATAGATTTTTCAAGGTTTGTTATGTTTCATAAATTGTGAATCACAGCAACCAAAAGAGGTCCTTCAACATCAGTGTTGGACAAGTTACTAAGTTAAGTTAGGAAATGTAATAAGTTTCTTTTAATTTATTTCTCCTTCAAAAAGTAATAATATTACCTTACTTATTACTTGCTATCAAGAGTAATACTGTAAGTTACATTACTCGTTCTATTACTACTTTACTTTTGTATCTTAGCAGCCTTGTTGCACTCCATAGTTGAACTGATCCACTGAACACCTTGGAAAGCTTTTGCTGTTAGCTCATATTAGATTCCATCATCAGAGATTCTCTCTGGAGGAGCCAAACAAACTCAAAGTAATGACAATACTCAGGAAGTAAGGGCAATACTTCCACCTGTGGAAAGTATGCCTCACTCGCTCTCCCTCATGCTCCATCACTTGTTTAGCTTTTAGGCTAAAAGCTAACGTGACCTGCCCTGACCTCCCACATGTACATGTCATTAGAAGGACAAAAATGACTGATATAGTAATTGTAATGTATTACTGTTTTAGAAATTGTAATATCTTCACTACTTGTTACTGAAAAAAGTAATCATATTAATTTACATATATTACAGCCCAAGACTGTTGAGTATTCAGTCATAAATGGACACAAAGATTTTCAGGCTGATGGGTTCATATTGGAGATTAGCTGCAGACAAACTGCAAGACATTGACACACACACACACACATACACATACACACACACACACCACCAATCACATATGCTTACGCTTGGCAGAGATAATTATATTCAAATTTTGATTGTATATGTTATTGGTAAATCACTTTAACTTGACCCTTCCAAGGTTTTTTTTAAAACATAGATTATTTGTTGCCTGGAGCACATGATTGGATGTTGTTCTTTGTGGTTACGTTTCTTGTCAATTGAAATGATGTATGAAATATGAAATGTGAAATGCCTGATGAGGATTGCTCTCTCAGATCACAGTTTAATCAGAATTTTGTGACTTTTCACTGGACGTTGTACCCAAAATGGCAGCTGCCAGGTTACAATCTGTCTTGTATTACAGCTAAACTGTACACTAAGCTAACTATACAATAAGGTTTTACAAAGCACACATTTGTGTTGGTCTAAGATGCCTGGGGTTTACTGTTTAGCAGCACTTATATATGAC
>JAJHUR010100293.1:0-23972 GCA_027495735.1 Lutjanus campechanus | reverse complement strand
TACAGTACCAAAAATATAGTAATATAGGAGACAAAAGTGCAGATCATGTGAATGTGCTGATGTGTCTCCATTAGGATGGACCAGGAGCTCTACAGAAGACACAGCATGGCCGACATGAAAGACGATAATGGCACCAACAAGACTCTGTCTGCCGCCGCACGGAGATCCTTTTTCCGCCGGAGGCTGAAGCACAAACGCAGCGGATCCAAGGATGGGAAGGATCTCATGGCTCTGGATGCCATCAGCACCGATTCTTTACCCATCACAGAGGGTGAGGCAGATTTAATGAGTGACATGATGAGACAACGATTGTGGTGGATTCTAGAGCGAACACCAGCAGTGGTGGAAGGAGTATTCGGATGGTTTATTTAAAAAATATTATTACATCTTCAACCACACACAAATGTCAAACTAAAATTTCAATGTGGTGTCAAGTCAAGAGACACAGAACATGTGCTGAAAACTCAGCACAAATACGTGATCAATACAGTAGAAAAATACAGAACATCAAAAGAAAACGAATATAAACAAAATGTACACACTGGTCACCCAGTACTAATTAAAGTCAAATATAAAATTCACTTAATAGGAAAAAAAATAGTTTTTAACATTCCAAACACACCATAAGTACATGAACGTAGTTAGAATCATTCAGTTTTACTCTGGGATAGCTAGTCCTGCTTAACAAATTTGTATTTGCAGGAAGTTTCCAAAATAAAGGCACTGAGTATAAAGAAAAATAAAATGTGGTTTTGCTGTTGGTTAAAAATCTTGATGCAACAGTATATGGTGTTCACACCAGCTTGAAAGAAATAGAAGTAGTAATTTAACTAGAGCTGCAACAATGAATTGATTAGTTGTTAACTAAATTAATCACCTATTTCAATAATCGATTAATCAGTTTGAGTCGGATGATTTGGGTGATTGACGTTTTTCACCATTTTCTGACATTTTATGGACCAAACAGCTAATTGTTTCATCAACAGATGAATCAACAATGAAAATAATCATTAGTTGCAGCCTTATAAAGACTGAGAGAGTCTGGAACAGTTTGAGTTAATTCTCAAGTGTCTAAATTTCAGTGGCTTATTTAGGTGAAACATGACTGTTTTTCAGAGTTACTTAAAAGTTGACAGATCTCAATATGCAAAGTAACAGGTGGTTGTCAGATAAATGTAATGGAGACAAGGACCAGTATTTATCCCCAGAGTAAAAAAAAAAATATATATATATATATAATACAAATACTTCAAAATAAAGTACAAGTCCTTAAGAATAAATCTTAACATTACTTTTATATTATAATGAAGTACTGTAGTGCTGCAGAGATGCCCTGGCTTACTAATTTTGTTCTCCAGATGTAAGAAAAGTTGTTTGGTACAGACCCCAGCAAATGTCACATCATAATGTTCTTTTTTTTAATTGCAAATGAAAATTGTGATGCAAAAATAATCATTCCCACTAATTGTGAATCATATCACAATCTGAATATCTGATCATCATATAAGATTGCTTTTTTTTTATCACATCATGTAGCCATTATTACTTTAGTAAATATATAGACTTTACCCCACCTCTGTGTCTTAGCTGGATTGGGAATGCAAATGTACTGTATAGTCACTTAATCTTAAATGTAAAGTTACTCGTGGTCAGATGTGTCAGGCCGCTCTCTTATAAGTGTGGTTATAAAGCAAATGATGGTGCTATAAAAAGCATGCTGGCTCAACAGAGTCCTTTCCCAGGACACATAAGTTCATAACTGTGGTTATTAAAGAGCAGCTGTATCACTGTGTATTTTTGGAATGAATTTCTATATCACTTGTTCAGATGGAGTGAGCCTGATGTACCAGCGGGTTCAGAGGGTGGAGTGCTCTTCACCCAGACCAGTGCTGGTCTTGGGTCCATTAGTGGAGGCCAGTAAGGACATGCTGGTGAAGGAGACTCCTGCTAAGTTCTGTCGCTGTCTGCCTGGTGAGCACATACACACAGAACCAGTCTGTTATTCGAGGTTATTCTTGAAGGACTTGTTCATATCATTGATGTAGAGAGAGGTTTCACAAGAGAGCTACTCAGTTAGAAAATTAAAGCTGAGATTATGAATAAATGTAACATGTAGATGAAACTAAACCAGCATGAATTGAAGTTTTTTTAAAAATTAATTTATTTTTCTTCCAGAGATTATGAAGGCATCTCAGCAGGCGATAGAGCGAGGAGTAAAAGATTGTGTGTTCATCGACTACAAACGGAGGAGCGGCCATTTTGATGTGACAACTGTTGCATCAATAAAAGAGATCACAGAGAAGGTAAATTCATCTCACTGTGGACAAGAAGATTGGTAGCAATTGTGTCCTCATTGAGTTTTCTAGCTGCCAGGTTTTTGCACAGCTGTCTTTGTAACCTTGGCGCTGTCCATCTAGATTAAAGGTATTTAACAGCACGTCTGTGCATCATTATTCACATGTAATATTTGTCTGTAATTGTAAGTAATAATATTAGATTATAACATCATGCAATATGGCTGAATGTTCGATAGATCTAGAAATGATGCTTTAATGGATAACTTTGGTATTTTCCTACCTTCACCCTGTTTTCCCATGTTTTTGTGTCTGTGTGCCTAATGAGAACAACACTTTTTGAAATTGCTCCAGTATTGAGTGAGACCGTTACAGCCATTGGCTGCACAATGGGGTGCAGTGTAATCTGATGTAAATTGTGACTGTAAAAATAAGTCCATTAAGAGCCCGATCAGACAGAGGGTATTTGTCAGGTTACTAAACACAAGGTGCACTGCACTGCCTTCTTTGTTGAAGCTGTTGTTTAAAAAAAAAAAAAGCTGTGCAGTGTGATTTTTTTTAAAATTATTGCTGGGCAACCACTGAATCACCTGTCTCTACCCTAACTGTGATTTTATTGTGAAGTAAACTCAGTTGGCCATCTGAACATCTGCATAAAAAATAGACAGATGGAGGACACTGGCTCTGGCTGTGAGTGAGAGGCTGTTTCCAGATACTACACTAGATACAGGGAAGCAGAGATCTGTGTGAGTACATGAGATCCTCAGACAGAAGAAAGAGAAGTAATGGAGCCAGCTTGCCCAGGGAGATGCTGAAATTGAGCTAACGTTAGCTAAACAGCTTAAATGGCTTAAATGCATGAAAGCAACTTTCCAGAAGTCTCAAGTGTCGCACTAATTTGCCTGAAGGCTGCTGTTTTCTGTTCAAGTCCTGGTAACTACGGTTGGTAAAATCACATAGCTGCTATCCAGCACAGTCATCACAAATTTTTCCTGCTTGATCTTTATTCCCGAGCAACTGTAAACTTTGTTCTAACCACCACTGAAGGCTTGTCTCTCAAAACATATTTAATTCAAACTCGACAGAAACTAATTAAAACTCAACAAAAATGTCTTTTTTCATCTTTCCACTGCTCCAACAATTACCAAGTCTGCTTTGGTTAAAATAAACCCCTTAAACAACACCTAAAACAACTAAAAAAATATTCTGGCTCTAAACGCTGTTTCTCCTTGCTGCTTCTCTGATGTTTGACCTCCCTTTTGCTCAGCTCTTGACTAGATGAATTTCAAAAATTGCTTTTAGTAAAAAAGAAAAAAAGAAAAAGATGGGAAAAAAGGGTCCAAGTTGTAAAATGCCAAAGTTACATGTTAATGTTAACCTTATATTGGATTGTCTATTATTTGTCCCAAATCATTAAGAAGTATGTGAAGAACTATAAGTCATTTGGCATATTTTTTGCAACATTCTGCTTTGAATCATCCTCCATTTATCATGCAGTCTTTTGCTCTCATTTTCTCTCATAGGACTGTCACTGTTTACTTGACATTGCCCCTCACGCCATCGAACGTCTCCACAGCGTTCACATCTACCCAATCGTCATATTCATTCGCTACAAAAATGCCAAGCAGATAAAGTGAGTAATCCCATGCCTTTTTTTTTTTTTTAAAGATGTTTGCTTTAGTATTATTTTTTTGGTTTCTTGCCTGAAAACATGTCAAGTGTATGTCAAGCGTGCTTTGTGTTTTGGTGCCACACTACTGTTTACCCAACTTCAGTTCAAGCTCAGATCCTTCAACGACACACTGAGAAAATCATTCACCCAAGGAGTTCGGTTCCTGAGGATTTTAATGAAAATATAATGTTTAGAAAATGTGATTTTTTTTTTTACAGACATTTAGGCCCAAAGAAGTCTCAAAATATAAAATATTAAACACACTGTAGTGTCTGTAGCATCTGCAACAGTAAAATTACCTCTTCTTTTTTTGCATTTAACCGATTAACTTGATATATTCATATATAATAGATGGTACAAAAGTTTTACACAAATGTAGAAGATTATATCATATAAATTTTGTCTTTGCATGCTTTTCCCAGTCAGTTCAATGTTTTGGTCAATAAGATCAAGTTCAGATTCTTCAGTGACACTCTGAGAAAATCATTCATCTAATACAGCTACTTATTCTCATATTACAGTTAATGGATTGGACATTTAATTAATATATCATTGAAAATGTAACAGTTTCACTCAAATGTAGGAGATTTTTCAGCATAAATATTGACTTGGCTTTTCCCGGTCAGTGTGAAGTTTTGATCAGTAAGATCAAGGTCAGATCTTTCAACGACACACTGAGAAAATCATTCAAGGATTTTGGCTCTGGACACAAATGTAAAAGATTATTTGGTATAAATTTTATCTTTGCATGCTTTTCTTAGTCACTACAATGTTTTAGTCAATAAGACACATTGAGAACATCATTCATCCAAGGATTTTGGTTGTCAAGGTTTGTTATGAGAACTTAAGTATGTTTTTTTTTTTTTTACAGAAATTTTGATCCAAAGAAGTCACAAAATAAAAAATATTAATGCACGCAAGTCACCAACACACACTGTAGTGTCTGTAGCATCTAAACCAGCATAATTACCTGCACACAAATATAGAAGATTATTTTTTATAAATTGCATTCATACATACTTTTCCCAGTCAGGACAGTGTTTTGGTCAATAAGATGGATGTTAGCTTGACTCAGCTACACATTTTCCCTGAAAA
Organism: Lutjanus campechanus; assembly: GCA_027495735.1. NCBI lineage: Eukaryota > Metazoa > Chordata > Actinopteri > Lutjaniformes > Lutjanidae > Lutjanus > Lutjanus campechanus. The sequence continues at coordinate 18,911 of JAJHUR010100293.1, read as the reverse complement.
ATGAGCTCTCATCTGTGTTTGTGCCATTTCTCCTTCCAGAAAATAGAATTTTTCTCTTGTAATTTTCTTCCTATTGAGACGGACAGTCAGGAAATTGACATCAGCAAAGGTCCTGCTGCTTCCATAATCATATTCATCCTGCAGACACAACAAAAACTAATTGATGAACCTGATTTGATCACAGCGTCATTAGTTCAGGAACCACAGCCTGTTCTCTCCCACCACCTGCCAGGGGTTTGATAGGATGATTGTGATATTTCAAAGATCCCTCTGCTTTTTCATTTGTAATTGCATGGGAAGATTAAATCTGCTGAACCCTCAGCATGGGACTTTATGTGCACGCACACAAACACATACACACACACGCACACAGACAAATAAAGACGCACTCAGGTCTGGCAGAAACAGGCTTTCTCGGCCACACACGTACACACACCCACGCCCACAAATCTATGAAGTGGTGCAGCAGACAAACATGGTGGAGATTGATTCCTGCTAAGCCTCCGCTGTCATCAGCTGAGTGCCAGCTGTCCAGGGAGAGCACATAGGGGCCTGTGGCTCCGCTTTGTGGCGTGGGTGGCTAAAACACACTCGCTGACCCCACCCACCGCAGCCACCAACACATACACACGCACACACACACAAAAAAAAAACTGCACACCTCCCACTGCCTGCCTGCTGCAGCGACTGACAGAAGCTCGAGCTTTTTCGTGTGTGTTTTGTTTTTTTATCCTCTGGGAGGCATCAGCAGACCAACATGTTGACTGCACACTGAGTGCCAGAGGGTAGTGTGATTCTAGGTTGGGTCAGGGGCCACTAGTGGAGGAACACCGAGGACCAGCTGGTCACATGACTTCTTAAGACTGTGTGCAGATATGGAGTTAACCAGTGGGCTGGAAGGGTTTACAATAGAGAGATCTCATTAGACTCGCTGTAGCTTTGATGATAGAATTCAGATTAAAGGTTAGATTAGATAGAGATTTTGCTGTGCCATATGTATTAAAATTCCCCTTTAATACAGTATCTATGGTTATTTTTGTCGACTGAGGATAATGTTTCAACTTAATGGGAAGGATTTCTTAATGGATTTACAGGATTTTTTATTAAATATGATTAGGTTCAGGTATTTAATTCTCTGGCACCACCATCTGGTTATTCTCAATGGAAAATTCATAATTTTATCTGATAAATAATGCTATTATTTGTTTATTAACTGCCACCTGGCCTCCTGTCATTTTGCAAAAGTGGCCCCCAGACAAAGCAAGTTGAGTACACCTGATATACACTTTATCTGTATTGTGATACATATACCAACAATAACAGTTTTTTTCTGTGCCATTGGTTGATGCTGGATAGTATTTACAGTGAGTTTTTCAAAGCACAGTAATCAAACATGGTTGTCACGATACTTAAAATTAGAAAGAAAGAACCTGTTTTCAAAAATGATCGACTGGTTTTGACAAACTCTTGACTCCGTTCACACTGTGGTGTTGCACCATGTTATGGATCTGTGTGTGTAAAATGTGAAGTGAGACTTTGACGACTGCTGACGGGTGCTGATGTTGTGTCTTCAGAGAGCAGAAGGACCCTTTATACCTGCGGGATAAACTCTCACAGAAACATTCCAAGGAGCAGTTTGAGGCGGCACAGAAAATAGAGCAGGAGTACAGCCGCTTCTTCACAGGTTGGTGGAAATTACTTATTTTCTCTAGAATATAGAAGTTACAGTAACAGTAGTATTTTTTTTTATCTTATAGAGACACCAGGGCCCTATAAATGTACAGAATGGGCTGCTAAATGTTGAATATCATAAAGTATGATTGCACAAATTAAAATAAAAGCAAAACTAGCTGCACTGTTAGATATCTGGTATTTGTGTGAACTGGCCCTCAAAGGCAGAGTTACATAGCTTTTACCAAAAAGACACCAGAATATGCAAAAACAATCAAGAGAAACGTCTAGCAAACCCACTTGCAAGAAGACTTAGTAACACATTTAACATTTCGCTACGATCTAGTTAAACTAGTGTGTCTCTGACGGCGCTGGAGGTTGCCTGAGGTTTTTGGAGCAGACAGTATCTGGAGTTGAAAGTTTTGGTAACTGGAGCAGCAGCCAGTCTGAGAGACCCAACTGTCCAGCTGATTAATGACTCTATAAAGGGAGGCGATTTATGGGGAAAGGACTTTTGGAAATGAACTCATACCACCACTGATCCCTTCTAACAGGGAGAGGTGGCTGGCTGACGATGGGAACTGTTAATTATCAGCAGTTATAAATCTGAGTATCTGGTGGTGGTCGGCATGAGGTGGAGCTGATCACACCCCCTTAGTAAGCTCTACAATCCAGGACTGAAATAATTTGGCTGCACAGTCTGTTTGTCCCTGAGACCATTTATAGCTCTGAAACGATCAGATGATTGACAGAAAGCATGATGAAGGTATCACATTGTTTTCTGGGAACTTGTGATGTGGATTTTTTTAGAACTGTAACAACTAATTGATAAATCAATTAGTCAAGCTGCAGAAAATGTATCTACTACTACTTTATTGATAATCAGTCCAACGTATAGGCTAATATGTAACATTTTGACCAAACCTATGTCATATATTTTGTATCATACATCAAAGTCTGTTTACAGGTCTTGTCGAGTGGAATAAAAAGTTGTATAAACCCTTGTGTGGCTCCAGTGGGAGATGTGCAAAGTTTGATAAATTGCCTGAAGTTATGTCACCGGAGTCTGCGTTAATTGGGTCTCAACACTAAAAGAAAAACAAGAGTCTGATGCAGTGGTAAATCTTAAAATAATCAGCTTACTGAAGAAGCTGAAGAAGCTTCTTGGATGAGAAGTGAAACCTCTTCAAGAACTCTATCAAGTCCAGTTGCCTATGACAAACCTTGCTACGAATCAGCTTACGTTTTTTTTCACAATTTTTATTTATATGTGATTTATTTATGAACAAACAAAAACAAAAAATAAAATTAATAAAAATCCATCCAGTATACAAGACATGTCAGAGACAATAACATGGAAATAATATATAATATAATATGGAAAAGATGGATTAATTGATGATAATATACAAGAAGCAAAGTTTCAGCCAAGTCTGACAAAAATATTTCACCCTTCCCATGTAAATACCCCAACCCTCCCACCCCTCCCACCCTCACTGTGTTGCAGGCGTTGTCCAGGGAGGCAGCGTCTCCTACATTTGCACTCAGATCATGACCATCGTGGAGCAGGAACAGAGTAAAGTACTGTGGATTCCAGATGGAGCACCGTAGAAATCTCACCTCTCACCACATCATTACTCGGAATCATTTGCGAGGATGTGATTTTTTTTTAAAATTATTATTATGGGACACAGAATCGGTACATCTTAACAGACATCATGGTTAACTCCACTGCTTCCTCACTCATAGCAATATCAGCACTGATGAAGATGATCATGTAATATTCCCACTACAATAGTGATGTACTGTACTACAGATAGATTTGTTTACACTAGTATTTAATACTTGAATGTTTTATTTTCCTTCATATCTAGTAGCACTCCTTTAATCCCACTTTGTCCCATGAACGTGTCGGACCACAGGAAGTCAAACAGAAGACTTTATTGTTGAAGTGAAGATAGAGTGGACCACTGTGTTCCCGTCTCTATATTTATACGCATTTTCCTGCCATTTAATTTATCTAATCAAATCAAAGATGTCGGTTATGAACCTTTTGTTATACAAATGTAGCTGTCTAGTTAATAGGAAGGATGATATTTTCCAATTAATGTTCTTATTTATAGAGGAGAGATCGGGGCAAATTTGCTTCCTACCTTCACATTATGTTGCAGTCTTCTGTTCTGTTTTTTTTCCCCCTCTGTTGACATCATTTCACTCCTCAAAAATAACCTTGTGCCAAGCTAAAAAATATTTGCTAATCACTATCCATTCTTGGATTTATTAACACTACAACTTCCAATATAAATCATGCAGCAGGTATGTTTGTTTCAGCACAGTTTGTCCTGGTTTGTGCGTTCTACTGGTATTGCCAATACTTGTTTGTCTTTTTTCAAGTGGATTTTTAAGAAGGGATATTTTATTTCTGATTCATGGTCGACTGTCGGCTAAACACATTCACACACACCTCTTTGGGTTTTCAGTAGAACACAATGTTGTTGACATTTCATGTTGAAGTTGGATGAAACACTTTTAGGTCAGGTTTTCTCCTAATGAAGGTTAATATTTCTATAAAATATTAAAAACAGAGTACTGTTAATGGACTGGGTTGTTGTCTGTGTTTTTCCATTGAAATGTAGGGTTACTCAAATGCTTTTTAGATCAATCGATTACCTTTCATTTTCCTGTTTCTGCTGAAGTGGAGGTAAAATGAAGATCCTGCAAGTCATTGTAATTTTTGCAGATTAATGACTTAATATCTCAAAATATTTAGATAATTATTTATTGAGATATTGTTAGTATCTGAAAATGACTCAATATCACAAAATAATGAGAAACCTTAGAAATAATTAGTTGGCATCTCAAAATTAGGAGAAACTCACTAAATAATGACCGAGTACCTCAAAATAATGATAGTATCTTAAAATGATGACATACTGATGAGATTCTAACTCAGTATTTTGAGAGAAGAAAGTCATTTCGAGAAGGTTTCTCCTCATGACAGGATCTTTATTTTTATTTTTTCCATCACATTGGCGGAAATGGACTTCCACACACTTTTTGCAAGATGATTCACACAGCAGGCTGAGAAAAGTGCCACAAGTTGGACCTCAGCGATCAATGCACGTTGTATCCACCAGGGGGAGTAAACAGCCACTGTAGGTGAGAACTGCTAAGATTTCCTTTTATCACTTCTTAGACCACATCGGTGGACTTTTCTAGAAAATTTCTCATATTCATTGACATGTTTAACAGCTTCCCAGTAGATACAGGCCTAGTTTCAGATTGCTTATAATCCAAACTGATGAACGGCTGTGATATTCTTCTTCTTTTTGGTCTTTTTTTCTGTAAGAGCTGAAAAATGCTGGAGATGCTTCTGTCATGAAGCATGAAGTTATGGAGGATTTGTTTTTATAAACCCCTAGTACACACAGATAGGTTATAGAAATTAAGGGGTTACGTTTATTCTCTGCTATATCTTCAAAATAAATTTATTTTATTTTGTAAATAATATAATTCAGCACGAATAAAAATGTCAAACTTTAGCCTATTTTATAATACACGACAATTTTATGACACGTATGTGCAGAAAAAAGGAGTTTAAAGTTGGGTTTTTGGATGAGATTCGTTATAAAACTGAAAGTAACTGGCTTCAAAGTAAGAAGTGTGTATTCACAAAGTTATAATGATGAAAAATTGATGAAGCGGTCACTATAAATAACCAGACATCCAGATAAGCATCGACGTCTGCTATTGATGGCTCCTCCCCCGCTACCTGTAAATCTGCGATGCCATCTCCCGACAAATGGATGTGACAGGCGGCCGCTGGAGCCCGGAGAGCGAGAATTTAACTAAATCCGCTCTCGGTTGAAAAGAAACCGTCACATTTTTTCTTTTTCAAACGACATCCCCTTTAAGGATATCGATAAACTGCGAGCTTTGAAGGCGAGGAGCGCATTCAACAGTGCGCGCTGCGGAGCTGAAGTAGCGGAGCTGCTGAAAGCTGAAGGTGGAGCACTGAGTGGATCCATCGACTGCTGAGGACTTCTTCTGTATTATAATAACACGTATATCGTTTCATCTGTCAGGGAAATCGTGAGTTTTTAAGGAGTTTGCGATAAAATGTGATTTTTACGCACAGATCAAAGGATGACGCGCAATCCCAGCCATGAACGCGCATCGTGAGGCGCACGCCTGATATCTTGATTTCAAAGGAAGTTTTTATTACTGTGCTTGCGTCTGCTGTCGACTCAACTTTATTACGTCCTTGCTTTGGTGAAGCCAGATGATACGGCAGAGGAGCGGGAGGTGGTTGACTTAACATGGCTGAGCCGCTGGGGCATCAGGGGGCGCTGGCTGGAGGAGCTCCCCAAAGCGCCTGAATCCCTCTTGAGTTGATTGTTTTCGGGGCTGTGGAGGGCTTGCAGGTGACCAGAAGCCGATAATGTCGAAAAACAGGGAGAAATTCAACCCGGACCCGTCCGTCCACTTCTCCAAGATGAATGTGATCATCCCGTTCTCACCAGATGTGCCCTGTGACAGCAACGGCCAGCGGATGTGGTGGGCTTTCCTCGCCTCTTCCATGGTCACTTTCTTTGGGGGTCTCTTCATCATCCTGCTGTGGAGAACTCTCAAGTACCTGTGGACTGTGTGCTGCCACTGTAACGCCAAAAAGAAGGTGAGTCCAGTGGTTTCTTAAGGCACCACACCTCAGAGAGATGACTTATTTATCACAGAGGGTTTGTGTAACAGCCAGTGCGTGACAACAATGTGTCCAGTCTGATTTATGAAATGGGCTCCTAATTAAATCTGTGTTAAGGCCCCATCCACAGAGAGCACAGTGGATAATTAAGTCTGATAGTCTTGGCTTAATGTCACATACAGTATCAAAGAGATCCATTAGACTGAAACAGCTGCAGTCTTTGAATACATACTGGTGAATCATAGTGTGTTTGGGCAGGTTTTTAGTTCTCAGTGCAGCTGACACTTGTTGGTGGACCATCTTCTATTCGTTCAGCTGAGTTGGTTTGAAAATGTTACAACATAAAAGCAGGTTGCAATGACTATAAACTGCTTATTTTGTATAACTGTTTTATGTTGTATTAACTGTCTTTTTGGTCATTTAAAAACCACCCCTTTTTGCATAACATCCATCATAGCAGATTAAAATTTATACAAGCAGGTTTTTATCACATTTATTTTGTCATATCACATATCTTTGTTGTTTTCTAAATAACTTTTTAGATTTGGACTTGGTATGGTACTAACTTTGGAATATGTACAGGGTTGGTTGACCCAAAATGACAAAAGAAAGAAAGACGTTGCAGGTAATGCCTAGTCATGCAGATAAATTCAGTTTTATTTGGCTCAGATTATATCTCTTTGAGATTTCTGCCTCTAACCAATACAGTGAAGCTGAATGTCATTTAATTAGTGCAGCTGAAATCAGTAGAAATACGTTTTATGATACTTTATATTGGTAATTTTGGTTTAATGCAAAACAAAAGTACAAAAGAATTGAGCAGAGTGGTCACAAGAGGCAACACAACAAAGCGCTTATGTTATCAGTAATTAACTTTGTGTTAAGGGTTGAATTACTAAAGGTCCCAGGAGAAAAGGAAGGCACACAAATAAAACATCATCAGGGCATCTCATAAGGAGCACCTTAAGTCCATATCCAGCACTCAAATAAAACAATAGTAACTATTGTCCCACGACATTTATCCAGCCAATACACATACAAACTAAGAATAAACATATTAAGCAAATAAATCACAGAGAAGAAATTGGGGAAAGAATCATAAATGTGATAATCCCATTAAATCACATACATAAAGTTAAGGGAAGCATACAATAAATATAAATATGATTATTACTAGTAGCTCACACTTAAGAGAAAGGGGTAAAAAATTAATGTCAACTTCTCTCTCTAGAAACAGCATCCCTGTTATTCTGGATAATCCTCAGACCACTTTATGAATGTTTTCAGAGGAACTGGTGCACTTTCTGGAAAGAGGTGTTGCTGTTGAATCTCTTAATTGTAATTTCCATACACCGCCCTTTTATTGTGGCGGAGTCGCAATTTCTGATAAGATAAGATAAAACTTTATGGATCCTGAAACAAATTCTTGTGCCAAAGATTGCTATAAAATTACTGCAACATAAGAATCAATGCAATAGAGTAATAAATATAAAGTATATAGGGAGTAAATGGTGCCAAATAGAGTAACAATAAGATATATTAAAGCTCTTGTGTTTAAGATTTACAGGCATTTGGCATTAGTGTATAATCACCTGAAAATAAGAACTGCTGTGTTTCTGTTACCTTAGAATGAACCGTTTATATCTGTAGAGGTTGCCACAGAGGCCGCCATGTTGCACCACCATGTTTCTACAGTAGCCCAGAACTGAGAAACCAAACACTGGCTGTAGATAGAGCCTTTTGTAGGGTTTTTTTTGGTGAGTTTTGTGGCCACAGTAGGTTCGCCTACCTGCTTGTAAGAGAAGGGTGAGACGAGGTGTTTACAAACTGCAAGCCAACAGCTAGATGCCACTTAATCATACACACTGGTCCTTTAAGTTGGAAAAAATAACCTATAATATGCTAAAATGGAAAAGTAGTATAAGAAATTATATTAAAAAGTAATAATTATTTTGATATTTGAATGAACCCATCCTTTTTTATTTTAAGACCTACACTGAAGCAGGTATTATCAGAAACTTTAGGATTTTAAAAGGCTGCAAAAGTAAGTTTCTTATTTTAAGGCCAATGTTAAATGTAATTTCAAAAAAATGTCATCCGCTAGTATAGTTTCCCATGATTTATGTCCTCGTCAACATAGTCTGAGGTCATTCTTATTTGCTGCTTAGAAGCCCTCCAGTGAACCGTGCAGCAACATTCGTTTGATACGTTTCCAAAAGTCACAGGAATAGTTTTGGCCATTCAGGACAGACAGTCAGCAGCTGCCACATGGGTCAAACATTGTTGGATGTCAAACAGACATTCTCTTACCACTGGTGTGTATCTGTAGCGTTGGTGTGGAGGTTAACACTCATGCCACAGTGTAATCCCCAGAAATCATTTTCATAACATTTAAGGCAGACTGCCACTAGATTTTCTGCTTCGCAATTGTTACGACACCATCTGCCCCGAGGCCGGCCCCATGCAGTCCTGCAGTGTTGTGTTCATCATCATTCTGGCTCTATTTAACTGCTTATTAAAGTTTGTATCCTTCCTCACACAGTAAAGGACAAAGAAAGATGGACTAGCTGATAGAAGTGCCAGAGATGGAGCAGTTTATCTTTCTGCTTAATGTATGTGCATTCATCTCTCAGACAGCCAGGCAAAAGGCTGCATGCAGGGTGGTGCTGACCTTTCTGAAAGGAGATGTCTGTATCATTTCCACGCTGTGGTTGAAGGTGGTTACAATTAGAGCTGCATCTAAAACCTCCTTTATTCAGTGATTAATCTGCTGATATATACTTTGGTTATTTAGTTAATCTAGAAAATTTTAACACCATAAATTACTGCACTGACACAAACCAAAAAGAGAAAAAAGCAAACTTAAAAGAAGAATGCTACTCCTGTTTTAACAAATGGTAATTATGCAAAATTGAGTGTTTTAATTGCAATAGATGATTGGAGACTGCATTCTGAACAGAAATGACTGGACTTATGTTAAATCTAAATCCTAGAGAGGGGAACGATCCAATCCAATATTGGTATCAATGCTCTTTACTGACGTAAGGCTTTCGTTGGGCATTAAAATTGCACCACCTATCTGCATTTCAAACTGAATTCCATAACACCGCATGTTTCCCATGTGTTTTTTGTTTTCTAAACACTACACTAACCTGTGCAAACTGACAAAGTAGTGTTTCCACTTGTACTCTAAATATGTGTTTAATACAAGGGAGACTTGTTCCAAATCAGAAATATATTGACCGTCTCATTCACTGTGTAACAATTAACCAGCGCAAAAATGACAATTGCCAGCACCATGTTCTGAACAAGCACATTCCAAGCACTTTACAAATGCATCACAAACACATTACAAACACTGGCAAACAGTACCATTTGCATTTTGGAATATTAAAATTGCAAACTTACAATCTCAAATGAGGGCCGTCTCTCAGCTGCACATTTGAATCCCACAATGATTGAAGGATGCCATTACACAAGTAACACTGAAGTTCAGTTTCAGCCTCGTAATTTTACTACTGCGGCTACTACTAATGATGATGATGATGATGATGATGATGATGAGGACAATAATTATGACAACAGCGATGAGGATGACAAATGAATAATCAAGAAGAGCGCTCCTACAGGCAGATATCCAAATTCAGGTATCAGAATTGGACTGGAACTAAAAAAAAAAAAGTGGATCGGTGCATCTCTACTAAATCCTCAGTATAGTTAGTGAAGGGCCTCCAAATATTCTCAAATATGTGGTGTTTAGCCTTTATGTTATCCTTTCCAATCGAAGGCTTGATAACTGCTGTCTTATTCTGCACATGTGAATGTCACAAACCAGAATCCTACAGCTTCCCCACAATGATCGAAGGAAGCCATTACACAAACTACACAAGCTTTCCAGACCTGGTTCAGTTACAGTCTCATGTAGTCTTATTACTACCACTAATAATAATAATGATAATGATCATGATGATAATGCTAAATAAATAATAGTAAGCATCAGTATCCGCAGATAATAATCGGATTGGGACTGAAAAAAGTGGATTGTGCATCTCTACTAAATCCTTAACATAATTAATGAAAAGCCTCCATTTATTCTCTTTAGGCCTTAATAGATAAGTTATCCTTTCTAATGGAAAGCTTGATAACATCTGTCTCATCCACTGCATCGTGCTTGGTCTGTGAATATTTTCCCATAAGAGAGCAAAATGTTTTTTTTGGACATAAAGCAAGTTGATGTCTATAAATGCTTGTTCATTTTTATTATAATTATGTGTCTCTGGATGTAAGGAACATAAAAAAGCTTTTGATCCAGTAAAATATATTTTGGAAATACAAGTTGTAATGATATCAAGCAGCAGATCCTCACATTTGAGAAGCAAGAACCAACAAATGTTTGGAAAATTTCTGCTTGATAAATGACTTAAACGAAAGATCTGTCAATTGGCTGAGCGTTACAGCTCTAGTTACAATATTTAAAAGAAGCCGTCAGCTTGCATCTGAGTTTTATTAATAGATGTTCAGAGATGCAACAGAAATACATCTGTGAAAATAAGATCAGGATGAGGTTGTTCCTCTCGGAGTCGAACACTGTTCATGTGTGAATCCAAGAGCGCAGTCAGATTCTGTGTTTTTCTCCACATTTTTGCCAAGTGAAGCTGGTGAGCTCCACCAACCTGTTGTGCTACTCTGTGGGAGTCAGCCAGAGACGGGTCATCCTTTCACTTTCAATCTTCCCCTCGCTGCCTTTTGCTCTCCTGGCATTCATTTCGTAACTCCTCCTGCCGCCCTGTCTTCTTCTCACCCTCTTTTTCTCATCCGAGAATCAACCTTCCTCCAAAGTGTCAGAAATGCAGTGTCAGGCGCATACGGTATGTGCCATATGAATCAGTGTTTTTGTTGCTAAGCAACTAGCAAGCAAAGGATTTCATTATAAGAGTAAATCTCTCTCTGTTATGCAGTTGTCTCGGCTGTGAGATGTGGCAGGTTGTGTTGGAGGAACACCTCCCCACCCCCTTCCAGTCTGTGCATGTCATTAGCAGCCCAAACATGGAGCTTTCAGGGCATTGTTCATAGATGGGAGTTGATAATCCGTTTCCTCCTCTTCTGATTTTCTGTTTGTTTTCCCCCTCCGCGGGGCGTTCGCTGCCCCGTTCTCCTCTGTTCTGACAGCTCCCTGAGACTGAGCCTCCATCTCCGTGGCTCTGCCTCCCCGATCTGATGGTAATCGATGAAACTTGTCGTTTTGTGGGGTTCTGATGAATGACGGCTATTATCTGTCTGGGAGGAAGAAAGACACGGTGTTCATCGTAAATGGCACTGCTCTCACAATAGGAGGATGACGAGCTGTGGCAGATTCTCAGTCATTTTCCAATCTTACAGTTAGCTTGTTTCATTGAGGGAATGTGTGACTCCTATGTGACTCCACATATCCAACAGTGGACCTCTGTTGAAAATCGGATGTAGCTTTGGTCATTGTGTTATATATTGAAAAGGACCCCTGTTCACCCCATATTTTTAGCCAGACTAGCAACATGGTTCAAGGAACAGCAGTGTTGGCTGGGTGACACCATTGATCCCAACTATCAGATGCATTGCCATGAAATGTGGTCATATTTTCCACAGGATATATTATGAACTTTGATGATCCCCAGACTTTTCCCCTTTGACCAAAATGAGAGCTGACATTTGTGGTTTTGAGTGAAATGTCTCCACAACTATTGGATGAATTGCTGTGAAATTTGTTAGTTATTCAAGGTCCCTCGCTGATAAACAGTGTTATGGAGTAGTGAAATACATGTAAAAATATCAACGCAACACTTTTGTTTTTGCTCAGAGGCAGAGAAAGGTGGGTCATGACTTCACCCTTCTGGAAAAAAAAGATCTGTAGCCCAATGTGAAATAGTTAAGTGCCTAATAAATGCCTTTCTTTCTTTTCCAAGATCAAACTCCACATTTTAGCGTGGCTTTTTATTGTGACCAGTCCAAGACACACCTATGTCATAATCATGCTGTTTAATCAGCATCTCTGTCTGCCACACCTGTCTGGTGGATGGATTATCTTGGCAAAGGAGAAGTGCTCACTAACACAGATTTGAACAAATTTGGGAGTAAAATTAGAGATCCTTTGGTGTGCATAGAGGAAGTCTTAGATTTTTTGCCTCAACTTGTGAAAAATGGGAGCAAAAACAAAAGTGTTGTGTTTTGGACCATAAAAGGAAAGGATTTATTATGTTTTTATTTTGTCATTGCTTATCAACTGTGATTGAACTTCCTTTGACCAGCTCCACCTATTCTTTCTGTCATCCTGTGAAGGTGGCATGCCCAGGCAAGGAATTTGTCAGGCAGGCACTACTCACAAGTATTGATTATTGCTATTTATTAACAAATGATCAGAGAAGTTATTGAATGCTACTTTAGAACTTACTTTTGTTAAATGAGTAATCCTGCTTAAGTTAACTAATTTTCTCTCAGGTTTGCTGTAATTCAACTTCTTCCACTATGAATGGAAGCATTTTATATTATATGTCTATTATATATCTAGACTATTTTTGTGTGAGTTGTCAAGTTCAAGAGAAGGCAGACATCTCTACGGCCGATCTCCAAAACTCAGCAACTCACACACAACAAAAAAATTGCATGACAGGAAAGAGGGAAAACATGTATCTTTGATTTACTGGTGAACTTTTCCTTCAAAATGTCTATATACATTATTTTCATATATTATATTAATTTACGTATTGTTTACTTATTCTCATATATTATTCATGTTATTATGTTGTTATTTTTGTGTGTATTTGGTTGTATGTTTTTGTTGAATCTAAAAAAGGCAGGTTATGCACAGCAGCACAGTCAGACTGTGATGTGCATCTTCTGGCAGTGACTCAGTGTCCTTAGATGTGTCAGGTGCATGGGGTGGGTGGGGGTTGGGGGGTTGGGGGTGATTGGAGGATTCAGATGGAGAGTCACTCTCATGGTGCTTTTAAGTGCCATCTGAAATATTGTAATTATGAGATGAGTGCTCATGATCGAACAGTGGTAATTACGAGTCAGAAAGTTGGAATAGCTGAGTGGCACTTTGCTGTTGTGCCTCACTCTCGCACACAGAGACACACACACACACACACACACACACACACACACACACACACACATAATGCCAACAAGTCAAGCAGAGTGAATATTAATGTAGGACAACATCATCAGCCATCATAAATTATTTTTGTCCACTTTTTCTGAAACACAAACTGAAATAATACAAGAGCCTGATTTGGTTAGTGTCCATTTCATTCTATCTGTAGCCAGGAGCACTTGAACACATCACACATTCTACTTCACTATGAACTTACTTTGTAGAAGAAGAAGCACTTGAAGGCAGCATCATTTATTTAACGTCTAGACCAGTCGGCCCTTTCACAATAGTCTCTTCTATTAAGCTCGACAGTCTTCTTTGTGAAGAAAGCACATATATTCCTTGTAATGTCTTTTTAATTGGCTGAGTAATTAGTTAGGCAAGTATTAGCTGCTCACATTGCATAATATAAGCAGCATGCTGCAGCTTGGCCGTTGAGGCACCATCTGGGATCCAACAGGTCTCAGATTAACACAAATGTTAAACATCTCAACTGTGCCAGAGCCTGCTGCTTTTTGTCAGTAAGAGAGAGAAAAGATGCACTTGATGTTGTAGTATGTTGAAGTGTTGTAGAAAATGTTTATATATGTGTACATGTTTTACTATTTTTTGTTTATATTTTGTATTCCTCAGGCCTGCGCCTGGCAGAGACCATGCATAGGTCATGTGTATGTGTGTGTGTGACTAACAGGGCTGGAGCTACGGTCCACAGCTAATCTCACATTCGACTGGACCTATCAGTCTCATATTTTTTGTGCACATTTCCGACTGTTTGCTTAAGGATCTGTCGTGATTGCAGTGACTCACAATTTTTGAAACCTTTGAACAACTCACTTCAGGCACACCGGGCTAAAGATATAGTTAAAAGGCCTTTTGTTAGTTAGGGCTTATCAAGGTTGAAAATCACAAAAGGATGCCCACTGGTTGGGAAGACCCAGTGTGGGTTGAACTGGTCGGTATCCTAACTAATAAAGGCCTTTTGACTATATCCTTGGTTTGGTGCAAGTATGTGTCTGAAGTTTGCCTGTGGCTTCTCCTTTTACTACTACGTTGATCAATTTAGCTTCAAGAGTGCTTGATATATCTTTTTAAAACCTTCATTGAGTGTTCTGTGCTTCTTAACCAGCTGATGGGGACCACAAATCATCAAGTGCTAGGCTAAAAAACAGGCTCACCTTGTCTGCTGTGGGCCTCATTTTGACCTTTGTTGTGGCTCAAAAACTGACATCCAGAGAAAGTTTTGCTTCATCTAATTCCATACTTGTTGCATGTTAAAGCCTGGCATGAAACGAGATGAATAAATGCCATAATACCATCTCTGCTGTGTATCTGCGTGGTCACCATATTGGAGCGTTCAACATCTGCTCGTAAAAAGTGAGAGATTTGAGACACTTCACTACAAAATTGATTCCAACTTACTTAATTGTGAACTGATTTTTAAAATTGATTTGTTATAAACCGGAAAAGTTGAACATGATAGTGATTATTTGGTAGTGGAATTCAATTTAGTTACTGGGGCCAGTCTAATCAGCTCTGTGCCAAAACACTGACCTTCTGAATGCAGGCTTCGACCTTTGAATAAGCAGCATCAATTATGAATTATTCTGAATTTCAGCTTTTGTGAGTTTCTCTAAAAATGTAGATTTATCCCTCTATTATATTGTTGGTAACCTGCCTGGTCGCTAGTAATGTTCTAAATAAAAATCAAAATGTTTTAAAGAAATAAAAATGTTTAAATTGAGAAGTTTGGACTTATTGTCCCATTTATTGTTTCCTTAGTAAGTTTATACAGTTAGGTGAAACCAAGATGCTCAGTTACAATACCATTACGCTATTCTTATTTTATTATTTCTTATTTAACCTTTATTTAACCAGGTGAGTCTTAAAAATCTCTTTTCCAATGGAAACTTTGCCAAGACAGTCAGCAGCAAAAAACACAGACAGAAACACGAAGGGAGACAAAATACAATTAACAAGCAATGAAATTCACATTAAAAAGAGAAATTTCTAGGAGTCAGTTGCATAACCAGGTACGCTAAAAACATTTGCATTCTCTGGAACCTGCTTCTAATTCTTTCATTGTAGATTTGGATTTAATGAGATTTAGTTCTTTGTGTTTCAAATAATTCTGCAACATATTCCAGGCCGACTGTGCAGAAGAGAAGCCTACAAAAGCACTTTATTTAAAACTTTGCCTATATCTACATCAAAAAACTTACACTATACTATACAAAAAAAAATAAATTCAGAATTTTGCAACTCTCCACTGGCAGTTGTGTCATTGCAGTAGGTGCTTCACCATTTGTATTTGGCAGAGATCTGTATTCTTATGAGTGTACTCTTGTAGTTTATAATGAAAATCCCACCAAATTACTGATAGTAAGAAAGATGAAAAACACTGTACAGGCTCGTGCAGATGGTCTTTAACTATTTTCTGACTTTCAGCCACATTTCAGTGTTTCACTTTTGTATAAACATTTAAACTATTTCAAATAGTTGGTGATAATGTTCATCAGCTGGTGAGTCGTTCATTTCAAACAACACTAACTACTCACGTCCAATTTTAGCCGCCAATTCCACATAACTTTCATGTCCTCACGTCCGGGCCGAATTTAGCCGCAAACTGGAACCTCAGTTTCTTTGCTCTTTGATGTTTGATATTAACCGAAATAAATGTGTTCATTCATTCAGTGATTCGTTGATTACAAGGACATGAGGCCAAGTGCCATATGTGATAGTCTTTCTTCACACAGCTGAGGGCCAATAGATCAACTCTGAGACGTGGATATTTCAGGAAGTTTTTCCTCTTCTGAAAATGTCTTGATTTATTATTAATGTGATTTATATTAATATATTTTTAAATAATTCATTCACTTTTGCAGAAATGTGTCATGAGCCACATGTTCTATTCTAGTTTAATGTACTCGCCCTATGAGAGATGATCATGGTAGATCCTGGGAATAGGCTAACAGTGTTGATCAATGACCCCTGGTGTCAGGAGGATGTAGGCGAGATAGTGAAACCTAAATTTGGAGGCTCAGACTATTGATCAAAGTGACAACAAAGGGATGTGCTGCCTGAGTGGGTGTAATGACTACATGTACTTTTCTGGCGTCTGCTGCTATTAAAAATGTATCCCGTCTATTTTAATTTCGTTAAAATAAAGTCTGGCGGATGATTGTTTAACCCTCTTGATGTGTAGATAACTAAAACTACAACTTTTACAATAGAAAACATCACGTCAGCAACACACTCTATGTTTCTAACTAAATCAGGAGGAAATTAGAGATTTAAATGTCAAAAATGCAGCTCTCCGTCTTCACGTATCTTCTTGCATGTGACCTTAAGATAAATCACCTGCATGACCCTTTTAAAAAATAATTGGACAGAGACATGTCACGAATCGCTAATTATTAATCTTTGAACTCTGCCTTTACTGGCATTAAAAATATCATCATGGCCGATGTGTTTTCAGCGTAGTCTTGGTCATTAAAGTGCTGCGGCATAACAGCGTGGTGCCAATTAAACCTACTTAACGGCTATCACTTCCCTCAACACAGCCTGTGTTGCTTCATTCATTAAAACAAGGAAGTGCAGTCGCATAAAACCAGCAGGTCAAGTATTTCATAGTGTTAAGACACTTCATATGAATTGTGACATCATTGTTTTGAAAATAAATTTCTTGCTTTATTTACAAAGTTTTGGTCCTCAGACTCTGGTCAGGCAAGTTTACATAGACAAAAAGCATCATATACATATAATTTTTCTAAGCAGATGCTGTGGGGGCTGGACTTTAAAAAATAATAATAACAATAATAAGCATTTCTAGTTAGCTAACTAGATTGATTGAAGCTTCCTGGCATAGCATCTTTCTCTTTAGATGTTTTTTTCATTTGCACTTTTTTCAAAGTATTTAATTGATTTATTTTTGCACTGGGGACTTGCAAGAAGTGTATAGACGAAAAAACAAAAGAATTGTCAAAATCAAAGCAGCAGAGGCTAAGATAATTTGACTTTGAGTCTTATTAGTATGGGTCAAGCTCCAAATTACACCTGATCCTACAATTCCCACAATGCAACTGGATACCATCTTTCATTAGAGTACCGTTGGATGTTAAATACCCTCATCTTTTAAACTCTATGGCCCCCAATTTATGACGCAGGTTTTCTTTCAAATAAGCTTGAATGAAGATAACCTTGATGGTCTCACTATGACATCATTAGGGTTAGTTTCTCAGACTTTAGAGATCTCTTTCTTTTCTAAAGAACGTTATTGAGGTTTCACAATAAAACAAATTACATAAATATCATTATACTATTTTTACTTTTTACTTTTTTTTAACCAATGATGTGAGTGAAACTATTACTGGAATTTCCCAACAGATGCAGAAATCCTTGTTTTCCATCGCACCATACTTTCTGCCTTTCTCTGCCTTTCTATATCTGAATATCTCTTAAGGACTCAACACATCCGATAAGAACTCTGACATCCATCTTCCTCCAGATTATTTAGAAACACTTGCTCCATCAACTGAAAATAATGAAATGCCTCTACTCCGCATCTCATTTCATTAAGTGGCTTATTTAACCTATTTGAATTCCATGGCCATAAATATAACACACCTAAACGTTACATTTATTATTGATTATGCCAGTTCCTGTAGAGCTTGAAGGCAGCAGAGGATGCATTATACTGCATATCAACAAGTACTGACACATTCATGAATAAGAAATAAAAATATTTAGCACTTGTTGACTTACTTTATCATAGACTCACAGACATCAATAATATTCTTTTTTTTATATCATATAGTAAAATAGATTTTGTTGTATATCATAGGTGCTTGTTGGATTGTTGTACAGCTTCTTTGTGACTGTTACTGTCAGTTAACCACATAGAAATTATATTTAAAATTATATGTTATAGCTGTGCTCCTCAACAGTTTAAAGGGACAATTCACCCCAAAATCAATAATACATATTTCTATTTCTGGAAAGAGGCATTGCTGTTGAGTTTTTCAAACTTTTTTTATATATATATTTTTGGGTTTTTACGTTTTTAATAACAAGACAGCTTAAGATGTGACAAGGAAGGAGGGGGAGAATGGTGGAATGATTTGCAGCAAAGAGCTATATAGGCTGGAATCAAACCCATGGCCGCTGCAGCGACAGCCTCCGTACACGGGGCGATCGCTCAACCAACTGAGCTATGAGGCCACCCGAACATGTTTTTTTGGTGCTTTGAGCACCAGGGGATTAGTGCCATCTTATATAGGAGAGAAGGCAGATATCTCTGCGGCCAATTCTTCAAAACGAGGCAACTCACACCAAAACAGTATAGCTGGATAAATAGCACTACAGGCCAGAGGATAAATATGTATTTTTGATTTTGAGATGAACTGTCCCTTTAAC
>JAJHUR010100288.1:0-12358 GCA_027495735.1 Lutjanus campechanus | reverse complement strand
AACAGAAAATGTCCCTGTTTTTCATTTCAGAAATCTGGTCATTCTGGTGCACAGGTTTTGCAGACTTCAGCAGCTGTATGAGATGCTGCCAGAAAGCCTTTTTAACGTGTGGTTAAAATTGTGAAAAGGTCACAGTTTGGTTGGGTGAAAATAATTACTTTTTCTGAGTGATGTAACTGAAGCAAGCTGCGTAACGTTATGTACGTTAAAACTTTTAATAACACTTTGGTTTTACATGGGACGTGAAGCTTGGTTCTGTGTTGGTTCAACCCATCCAAGCCTCCTTAATACTAAGTTGAAAGCCTGGTGCATCTCATACAGCCACTGATGGTTTCCGTCTGTGTCTGTATGACTCACAGTGGCGCGATAAAACGTTGGTATTTGAGGACTTTGGAATGAAAGCGGGCTCTGCAGGGAGAGGATGGATTCGGCTAAGTTTTCATACGGAAGTGGATTTTCTTTTTTAAATGTGGCTAACCCCGCTAAAAATGGGTGATTGACCCTTTTCCCATTGCCAGTGGATGCGTTTGCCTTCCTTTTTTTCTCTGATGTGAGCTGGAAAGATGAAACTCAACTCATGTCTGTAAGGAGAGCAGAGAGAAATGTGTTTTTAAAAGTCTGTGTCTTCAGCTCTTGGTATGTTTGTAGCTTCTAACTGAATCTCTGTGGTTTGAAGTTTAGTTTCTCTGCCGCGTCGCTGTTTGTACTTTCAGATATCTGCTTTATTTTACTGTTTCATGTCAGCTTTCAGCTTTGTAGGAGTTGTGTTAAGTTACTGCTGCTGAAAACCCAACTCCTCCTGGTTTTGCTGCTTCATAATAAAAGCTTGTAGATAACAAAATAATGGGGAAAAAATGGGAAAACATTAATCTGTTCAGACACTCAACTAAGGATGCCTGTCCAAGCTCTAGTGGGCTGAAGCACCAGATCAAGCTGAGTCAAGTCAAGCAGCATGTTTGTGCTTTTAAAAGGCGCAAAAGAGTTGCAGAAGTTACCTGCAGAGGTAATGAGCCTTCATTGCCTCCACTGAAAAGCGGTAAAAGTTAGCCCCTGGGTGTCATGTTTCCATCACTTCCAATCCGAGCTGGAGCCCATAAATACCCGTGACTACAGCAGGGTCTTTTGACCCTGGGGTGAATGCTGTGTAGTGTGTATGCAGTATAAAACGAGCTTTTAATGAACTTTGTTTGGGTTGGTGTGAAACTCTGGAGGACAAACAATTTTTGGAGAATGATTTTGTAAATAATCTTTATGTGTGGTTGCATGCAGAACAACAGCACACACGCACAGAGCCTCATCAGGCCCTGGTGCTGCTGTACTTCCTGTTGAGAGCCTGGTGGAGGCTGAGCGATGAGCGTCCAGCCAGCCGTGGCCGCCGTTTGGTGCTCTCCTCCGCTGCAGCTGTTGACTGCTGCCTATCAGCTCGCCTGTGGGCTGAGGGTGGCTTTCTCACCGAGCCAGCCGGGCGCCACAATGCCTCAGGGTGTTGGTGGGGGTGGAGGATAAATGAATCCCTGGTAGAGAGAAGGGTGTGTGTGTGTATGAATGGCAGCAGGTATGCGGGCAGATGGGCCGCCGGGGGCCCCGGCGGGTCCCCGCGGAGGTGCAGGCGGCCGAGTTCAGCACAGAGCCACCCAGCCCGGCGTCAGCACTTTGGGGAGAAGATGGGAAAGTGCTGAGGCGGCAGCCACGTGGGGAGATGAGGTGAAGTGGTGAAAATTTAACCAGCCTGATGAAAGTTTAAGCGTGCATGTTAAACAGGAGAGAGGGGGAAGGATGGCAGGAGGTGACTCAAGAAAAAAAAAAAAAGGACAGGTTTGGGAGGTTTCCTCATTGTTCCCCCTGCAACAACTGTCTGCTCCTCAAACTCCAGCGTGACTCTAATTTTACTTGACACCTGAGGGCGCAGCGCAGCTCTTTTTTTCACCCTGACTCGACCTCAAAAATAACATCACATTTCTCTCAAAGTTTTTGCTTCTTGATAATTAGCTGCAAGGACGCCTCTTTTTTAACAATCAATATCTTTTTGGAATTTTAAGAGCAAATAACAAAAAACTGATTCAAAAATCAGAAATCTTTCTCTTTTCCATTATTCAAATTTCTTCCTCTGTTAATGTTATTATTACTGTTCTTCCTTTATTTTGATTATTATTTGTTGGCGTGCTGGGATTATGGGGTGGGAGGGAAACACAGTAGCTACAATGTTGTTTAATATCTCTGTTTCTGTACTTTTGTGAAGTAACGACTGTATGTAGGGATTACAAACTGACAGGCTTGGAGAGTAACTTTACATGTAATCTGGATACAAGGAAGTTGCAGATGAAAAAAAGACAGGTCAGTAAAAATGAGGATTAATAGTATGATTACAATTTTAAGACAGCGAACACACAGTTCATTATCATGGCTTCTGGGTGGAAATTTCACTATTTTTTGTCTTTAAATCAATCAATTAATCAATAAACTGAACACAACAAAGGAAGGAACAACTGGACAAAAAAACACTTAGAGCTGCAACAATTAATCTATTGTTAATCAACTATTAAATTAAACTGCATCTATTTTTATAATCTATAAATGATTTTGAGTCATTTTTCATTTTAAAAAGGCAAAATTCTCAGATTTTTCTGCTTTTTGTACTTTTCTGAATATTTTCCTTTATTTCATGAATCAAACAACAAACTGATTAATTGCAGGGGTGGAAGTAACTAATTACAAATACTCAAGTTACTGTAATTAAGTAGTTTTTTGGGTGCTTGTATTTTTATGAGTACATTTTCAAGGCATTACACCATGTAATCTACTTAGTTACTTTTAAAGCCATAAATGAGTACTGAGTACAGTTTGAGTTAATATCCAAACCTTTCACCATTAAGGTGATCTGATCGCAAACAAGCCAATAAAAACAATGACGTATGGATGAAAAACGAACATCGCAGCAGCACCGGTTTGGAGCAAGTATTTTAAGTATTAATCATTAATCAATTAATCACCATTAAGAATTTAACCAACCAATCTATTAATTAATTTGGAGTAATTTAGACTGAAGATTTGGACAAACAGAAAAACCTTTCGACTGAATGCTGCTTTTGAAGATGCATTAAACATCAGCGGTTAAAAAATAACTAATACTCTAGAAGAGTACTTTGTACTTTTGCTTAAGTATTTTTCCAGCACCAGTACTTTTACTTGTAATTAAGTAATATTTTAGTAATGTAACAGTGCTTGCAGATTTTCAGTGTTGATTAATTGATGATGAAACCCTAAAAACACTATATTAGGCTAAAGGATTTCATTTTATAGTGAGGTAATCCAAAAGTAACAGAAAGTAATCAAGTTGCATTACTTTACTCTTTACTTTACATCACTATATTTTTAATAAGAGGTAATTAGTAACTGTATCAGAATACATTTTTAAAGTAACCCTCCAAACCCTGCAAACAGATAAACAGAGTATTTTTTAAAAACTCTAGCATGACTAATTTTACCTGACACCTGAGGGCGTAGCGCAGCTCTTTTCTGACCCTGACTCTGTCACAATTTATGGGTTATCGGGTTTGGACCCAAATGCAGACTGAGACAGAGTGAGTAGTTTAATGATATTAATTAAACAAAACAAAAAAACAAAACAAAAGACTACATCAAATTAAAGCAGCATGAGTCTTCATAACGGCTGGGAAAACCCAAACACAAAAAACTTACTTTGAAGGCAAGGGTGAAAAAACAGGCAACAAAAAAAAAATCCAACCGAGGAGATCCAAAAACAAAAGTCCAAGGAACAAAATAACAAAGTCCAAAGTACAAAATAAACCAAAGAAATCCGTGCAGGGGAAGGACACA
Organism: Lutjanus campechanus; assembly: GCA_027495735.1. Lineage (NCBI taxonomy): Eukaryota > Metazoa > Chordata > Actinopteri > Lutjaniformes > Lutjanidae > Lutjanus > Lutjanus campechanus. The sequence continues at coordinate 8,521 of JAJHUR010100288.1, read as the reverse complement.
ACACAAAATCACAAGAAGCACAATCTAACTGACAAGGGACACAAAGAAAGTAACAAGTACGAACCAACAACCAAAGAGGAGAAGACAAAGGATTAAATACACTAACAAGACACAGGTGAGGGCAGTCAAGAACAGGTGAAAATAATCAGTGATCAAAAAGAGCGGGAAAACAGACACACAAGGGAAAATGTAACAAAATAAAACAGGAAATGACAATGAAAAAACCCAAACCATGACAGACTCGACCTCAAAAGTAACTTCATATTCCTCTTCCAGTTTTTGCTTCTTGATAATTAGCTGCAAGGACGCCGTTCGGTCTGAAGGACGCGGGCTGCGTCCCTCTGCACTGCGGCCTGGCTCGTATACATGCCAGAGCCCCGTAGCACTTTTGTTGACTGCCGTTCACATGATGCTACATAAAGCAGCCAGCGAGCTCTGTGGTCTGTGGAGGAGAGAGCTGAGAGGGAGGAGGGAGGGAGGGAGGGAGGGAGAGTCAAGCGGTGTGATTACATAAGGTTGGGTAACAGGCTCACTGTGGGGATACACACTCACTAGACAGTGTTGATGGAGTCTTTCACAGGCCTGATGGGGTGTTGATTGGGATGTGCTCACACACAAGGAGCAGATGCTGAAATGGATTCTAATGTGCTTTTTCCTCTCTTTGTTTCTCGCTCCCTCTGCCTCATCTTCATCACTTCTTTCATCCCCCACGCTCGCTGCTGCCATTTCCCCTCTTTCTCTGCTGCCCCTTTGGCTGTTCTCATCTCTGTGTGAACACCAAATCACATCCCATTCTCCCCTTCGCCTCCTCCTCCTCCTCCTCCTTTCCCTCTCTTCTTCTTTTTCCGCCGCTGTCCCCTGTCGCTGATTTTTGCAGGTGCGGTGCGAGCCTCCAGCATCTTCCCCATCCTCAGCGTCATCCTGCTCTTCATGGGAGGCCTGTGTATAGCTGCCAGTGAGTTCTACAAGTCACGCCACAACATCATCCTCAGCGCAGGGATCTTCTTTGTGTCTGCAGGTGAGTTTTTATTGAACAGTGACTTAACCGCAGTGGCTAACCTCCATGACTGCTCCCTGCAGCGGCTTCGCAATAAAAGCTTATCAGTGGTTCATGAATAGCAGCTTACAAAATCAACATTACAACATTATTTTCTCTTTTACCCAGAGACAAGGTCATGGATGCCTTTCAGTGTCTTTCCATTGAGACGCAGGCTGTGTTACACCAACAAGAATTAATTTTTAAATCCTGTTAAATCACAGTTTAACTTTAAATTATGCTGCACCGAACTTTAAAACCAGCTTAAAATTAAGAGAATTTTAATTTGAACAGTCCCTCCTGGAAGTTGCGATGAACAATTCGCGCAAATTCAACCAATCCCCGTAAATTCTGTGCGACCCTGCAACTTTTCCGCAAATCTGACCAATCATCGTCGCTTCCTGCGAGTTCCACCGATCACAGCAGACCCCCACACAAACATCATACGTGTCCAACATAATGAACCAACAGAGTGTTTTGTTTTATTATTCACAGGCACTGAAAAGAAAACAACATTTATCAATGTTATTGACATTCATCAAGGCTCTGTGCACTTTTATTTTATTATTTTGTGCTGTTTTGACTGAGTTTGAGATTCTGCTTCTTTGTGGTTTTATGGTTTTGTTCTCCCTGGAACAAGTTGCCTTCAATTTTTAATGAATTGTACAAAAACAATTGCAGCTTTGTCTTGCAATTTTTACTTGGTCACTTTCATTGCAAAAAATGCCTAAAAGTGCCTATATATCATTCATTGCAATTTTTGAGAAAAGCTGCTGTGAAATTGGGCATTTCAGGCTCAGACCTCTGTTTAAACTGTTCCGTTTAAACTTAGATTTCATTGTTTTGCACCAAAACATTGAACCCCAATGAAAGTGTGATCCTGTATTAACTTGAGGAGGTTCATTTTTTGAAAGAGATTATTGCTTCATTAATTTGGCCAACAAGTTTTTGTCAAAGCAGAGGAAACTACAGCTTCTTTGTTGAACCATAATGAGTAACTTTTCTAGCTAGCTAGCAAATTTTTATCTGGCTAGTAAGCAATAACGTTTTAGGAACACAGAGCCACCAAAAGTTACTGGTTTCCCCCCTCTTTTATATCATCATTTATTTATTTGTTTGTTTGTTTATTTATTTAACTATTTTCAGCATCCCCATACTGATTAAACTCTATTTAATTACAGTTTACATCAATAAACTCTGATTAAAAGTTGTCACAGGTTAAATTAATCTTTGTTGGTGCAACCCAGCCTTAAAAAGGCTGAGAGTTTATTTGAAGTGTGGCTGTATGAGGTACGTGTCCATGGTGACGGTCAACATGCCTTGCACTTTAGCTAAAAGAAAAACAATATCAGTTGAAGTAAACGTTATATTTTCACTGCTCTACCCTGCCGTCAGACGGCCTTTTACTACGGGACACCAGCGTTTTATAAACCAAATATGCGTCACAATATTATTGTTGTGTTATTGTGTGATTTTGGTGATGATTGCATGTTCTGTCTTAATGGTCCACAACAGGCTGATGTTCTAATGTGCTAATTGTGTTTAAAGTTTTGAAAATATAATCACAGATCGGACAAAAGGATGTCAGTGAAGGCCACGTTCTGCTCCGTCTCTGGCTGTTTGTCTCTTGTACCGCAGCCACAAGTCTCTTCTTCTGTTCTTCCGTCTTTTGTCCTCTTTTCTTTTCTCTTGATCCTGTTGCTGGGCTAAAAGCCACCCATTGGGACTCGTCTCTAAAAATACGGTGTCCCTGACACACTTTCCCTACGATCCATCTTCCCAGATATACCACGTCAAACATTTCTGCCTGTGTGACCAAACTAACAAGTCAAAGTATAAATATATATGTGGATATATGATGTGTTCTAACACAGAACACAGAACGCTGCTCCAACGTGGATTATGTTCTACTCTGTCCCAAATGATCTGCGTCAAGACCTTGTTTCTCTCTGCGAGGGCAAAGATTGCACTCTTAGAAATAAAGGTGCTAACTGGAACCATAAAGGGTTCTCTGGCTTGTCCCCATTGGAGAACTTGTTTTGGTTCCTTGTAGAAACTTTCATAAAGATTGCATTTGGAACCCTTTTAGAGAGTCCTACCTAGAACCCATACCTAGAACCATCTGTGAAAGGTTCCACCTAGAATCCCCTATGAGAGGTTTTACAGAAGTACCCCTCTATGGTGTAATGGTTCCACCAAGAACCCTCTCTGGGGGTTCTATGCAGAACCTTTCCACCTTCTAAGGGTGCTTACAAGATCCCACTCAGAGGGTTCTATGAAGAACCCTTTTATATTCCAAGCATTTTATCTAGAACACACCCAGAGGTTTCTTCCGAGACCCTTTTATATTCCAGGATTTGTATCTAGAACCTGCTTATGGGGTTCTACTGGGGACCTTTTAATATTCCAAGATGTTTTTTATTTAGAACACACTCAGGGGGTTCTACCAGCCACATTTTTATATCCCAAGTACCCATTTTATTCCAATTGTTTTATCTAGAACCCACCCAGGAGATTCTACAAACAGCCCTTTATTATTCCAAGGTTTTTATCTGGAACCCACCCAGGGGATTCTACTGAGAACCCTTTTATATTCCAAGATTTGTATCGAGAACCCACTCAGGGGGTTCTATCAAGGACACTTTTATATTCTAAGGTTTTTATGTAGAACACACTCAGAGGGGTTCTAACAAGAACATTTGTATATTTCAAGCTTTTTATCGAGAAACAACCCAGGGGGTTCCACCAAGAAGTTCTAAAACAGAAATCATGGTGCAAAGAACCCTTTCAACAATCTTTTAAGAACTATTTCTACCAAAAAGGGCTCTTTGGATGAAAAATGTTCTTAATGGAACCCTTAGTCTTACAAAGAAGTTATGACAAACTCTATCTTTTTAAAAAAAGGGTTCCTTAGAAATAAATGGTTCTGTGTAGAACCTCAGACCTTCAGGAAGAACCCTTATGGAACCTTTATTTGTAGGAGTGTGGAGTGAAGCTCAGTCATGTACAGCGTGTACAGAGCATGAATCAGCGCTCTGAACATACATGATACTGTTTATTAAGTTAAGCGCACACTAAGAATAACTTGATGAGCTCATCCTGACTGATACCTTGTTTTCTTCTTTTCTTTGTTCTCTTCCCTATGAACCCATTACCCATAACCCACCCCTCCCCTGCTGCGCGGCGCCCGTCCTGCGCCTCCCGACCCTTCAGGCCTGAGCAACATCATCGGGATCATCGTGTACATATCAGCCAACGCGGGGGACCCTTCAAAAAGCGACTCGAAGAAGAACAGCTACTCTTACGGCTGGTCCTTCTACTTCGGCGCCCTCTCCTTCATCATGGCTGAGATGGTGGGCGTCTTGGCCGTGCACATGTTCATCGACCGCCATCGACAGCTCCGAATAGGGGCGCGCGCAGCCGACTACCTCCAGGGCTCGGCCATAACGCGAATCCCCAGCTACCGCTACCGCTACAGACGCCGCTCGCGCTCCTCCTCCCGCTCCACAGACCCATCGCACTCCCGCGACACCTCGCCCGTGGGCCTCAAGGGCTTCAGCGCGCTGCCATCCACGGAGATCTCCATGTACACGCTGCCCCGGGACACCCTCAAGTCCTCCGGCACGCCCACCGCCACCTACAACTCGGAGAGGGACCACAACTTCCTGCAAGTCCACAACTGCATCCAGAAGGACCTGAAAGACTCGAGCCACACCAACACAGCGAACCGCCGCACCACGCCGGTATGAGGGAGTCGACACAGGCCAGGCCGGCCCGGCGAGGACCAGGAGACACGGGAACCCCTGTGGGTGCAGAACGCCCCGGGAGAAGATGGATTTCCATGTTTATAGACATTTGTTCTTTTTGTTCAGCTGCATGACTTTTCCATTTCCATTGTTGAGAGAGTTTCAACAAGTCTGCTGTGTTCCTGGATTGAATGGCAGAGCAGTGCGAATGGGTCAGGGTGTCCCGAGAGAGTGAGATCTGTCATTTTATGCGCAGGGGGTTTGTTTATGAGGTCCGGGGGCACTGACAGGGTGGTGTGGGAGGGGGCGGGCATTTATGAGATAAAGAATTTCATGATTTCATAGCCCTTTGGTTTGACAGTTTTGCCCCACAAGTTTGGTTGGAGCAACAGGTCGAGCTCCCCCTCAGCCAGCCCACCGCTCAGATACACACCTCTTTTATTTATTGACTCATTTGTTCATTTTTTGCATTAAAACTGTGAATTGTTACAGCTTGGGATTCAGTAAGAATTAGCCCAATCTGTAATCTCTAACAAAGGTACTATATATATGTATTACTTTTATAAATAAATTATTACGTTAATAATCAAGAGTTACAGACTTTACCGAAGCAAAAAAGAAAAAAAAACAAGTTAACTAAACCAAGTGCTGTTGGTAAGACGAGAAAAGACTCTTTTAGTATCTGTTCATTTGAAGGTCGAGAACCAGAGGAGGCGCTTCAGGTCGCAGCGGTACACAGCGACCGAAGCCACCAGAGGCAGACGCAGACAGTCAACAGTAGAATAATATCTATTCTTTTAATAGAACCTTCTCGTCTTTTTCTCAGTCCCTGTTCGCTTTCTTTTTTTTGGGGGGGGTCGTAACGGGAGAGAGTCGAACCCCTTAACAGAAAGAGCCGACAACAACAACAACAACAACTACAACAACAACAACAACATGGGGGGGTCAAAGTTCACAAAGCAGAGACTCCAAACACGACTTCTGCAAAAATAAAAAAAGGAAGGAGCAGAGGGGAAGGAAAAGAAGAGGACGCCAAACACAAAAATAAAAACAAGTTAAATATGAAATAGTACAAGAGAAGCTAAGTGACTCACAATTTCAGAAATTAAATGCATGCTATAAAATTACAGCAAATCTGCTCTTGAGAAACTTAAGTTTTAAAGGTTAATAATTATAAGGGGAAAAAAAAAAGCAAAAAGATGCTAAAGTTTAAAGTATTAATGTTTTCATGTGTATTTTTTCTTATGTTTTCTTTTTTTATTTATTTAGTTCATTTTATCTTATTGCTTTTGTGAGACAAACCAAACAATCTACATTGAACAAAACTGCTTTTTTAAAATGGTTTGGTTGATTTCTTTATAATATATATAAATATATGTATGTATGTATTTTATTTTTAAAACTCACACAGCCTTAGTCATTTCTTTGTTTCTTTTGATTTTTAATGTGTTGTTCAAATTGAAAATCTTTAAAGGTGCCAAAACCGAATGATCCTATACTTGGATGCATCAAGTCCTGATGAATAAAATACGAACCCTAGGGGGAACAAATCACCATGTTTCACTGCGTGTCTCTAACACAACTGATAACACCTTCTTCTTTGTTAGTTTTCAGCACCATCACTCGTCTGTCTGTCTGTTTGTCAAGTCATCTGCGAAGCTGTTAAGTTTTCACAGAAGAGTGAAAGTTTATTTATCTTCGTGGTAAGCTGTGGAATAAGCAACTTTTTGGGCTTCTTTTCCTTTAAAATAAGGCAACACAGGCTGTGACCTCAGTGTGGACATACAGAGGAGGTCCCTCCCCGCCTGCTGTCCTCCAAGGGAACTTATTTTGGTATTTCATGGCGAGATACAAGTGGTTTTGAGTGGTTTGTAGTTTGAATTGTGCCACGAATTACACATTTGATGTGTGTCAGTTTAAAACAAAAATTTGCAAGTCAAGAAAGTCGCAGTTTCTTCGAGGTTTGTCGTAGTTTAGTTTAGTTTTCTGAGAAGCTGCACAGTGAACTACATCTCTCATCTTGCACAATATACATCTCACCTGAAAAGTTTTATCAAGTGACTCCTGGTTTTTATCAGCCGGGAAATGACAGAACGGGCAAGACTCCTGTGACTACATCCCTTTGGCATAAATAAAGATGGACGACATGTCTCCCACTGTACAAAAATGAAGTCAAAGAGCCAGAGTCTGAGCTCATGGCGTAGACACGCATGTGCTTGTGCCAGAGAGGCAGCTGGCACACCCAAAATTCATGCATCCAATAAATGTTTAGTTATAGTTTAACTAAAACATTTTCATCTTTATATTAGGTTTAATTACAATAATTGTTCATGTTTAAAAGATTAAAAGATTCTAACTCATTTTTGTCAAAAAAACAACAACATCTGCTGCAATGCACAGTCAAATTTATAAAGGCTGCACAAGTTGACCTGTGATTAAGGCTGCACAGTTTGGTGGGGAAAAAAAGTCATATTGTGATTATTTTGACTGAAATCGCAATATGTGATACGGTTTAAGTAAATGATCAGTTTTGCATCACAATTTTCATGTTCACTGAAAAAAAACAACTATTAATATCGTGATTATGTGATATTGATTGAGGTTTGTACCATACAATTTCTTTTATCTGGAGAACAAGATTTTTAGGCCAGGATTTTTAGTGCAATGCCTGGAGTCTGATGAAATAATCGAATCAAATAATTGAATTTGATTTGTAAATGTGCACATCAGTCTTACCTGCTCTGTGTTGTACAGAAAACTCGAGCCGGGCGACTCAGTCGTAAGCAGAGCAAGATTTTTGATCTATACTGCAGCCTGCCACAAGGGGGCGATCCAGATGTTTTAGCTTCACTTCTGGGGAGCTGTCGTGTTGTCAAACTTTATATATTACAATAATACATCCCCATATGAAAACACAGCTTCATCGTCTGTGCAATTCATGGCACAATTCAAACAGGATCAAAAAATGATTTGTTCGTCACCGTTAACTAATGTACATATTTTTTCCCATGGTGGTCCACTGGAAGGGGAGGGACTTTACGTCTCTGAACTGTGAACATTTCAACCCAAATAGTTATTCAGACAGACTGCTTCATTTGAGCTTTCTTTCGTTTTTTTACTGGTTACCACATGATCAAAATTTCACCCTTAAGCCTTGTGATGACAACTCTGCAACAACTAACTCCATTTATTGATGAAGACCATGAGATTTGGCTAATAGCTCCGGGAAAAGCCAGTAAGTTGAGTTCAGAGTTTTATGTCAAACTACTGCTCTCAAGGTCAGGAATTACCCTTTTCCCTCAAAACATACCTGTGTGTAATAAAAACAGATGTTTTTCATTCTTATCCCTTTAATCATCTTGTGACCAATCAGATCTACCTCAGGACCCCTTAATGGGTCCCAGCCCCAAGGTAAGGAATCACTGGAATAAAGGACACATGGGGTTGAATGTATGCATGAATGTTTGTGTATTTATATATTTTTTGTGAGGACAAAACCCAGTTTATTTATTCACAGCGTGGAGACTCACCTCTGATCTGGGGACAAATAATTATAACCCCAGTTCCAAAAAGCTGAGTATGTTGTGTAAATAAAAACAGAATGCAATGTTTGGAAAAAGCTTTCAACCTATATTCAACTGAATACAGTACAAAGACAAAGTATTTAATGTTCAAACTGATAAACAGGAGCATGTTTACCACTGTGATACATCACTTTTTTCTTTTAACAACAAATTCT
>JAJHUR010100287.1:6842-22391 GCA_027495735.1 Lutjanus campechanus | reverse complement strand
GTTTTAGCTTCTCAAATGATAGTGTTCATTCACTGTTTTAAGTCAGTGTCATTTGAATATCTGTGGTTTTGAAGTGTTGGACAGACAAAATAAGACATTTGACATTTTCACCATTAGACAGCTGTAATGCTTTATTTATTGCTTAGGTTTACTTTCAGAGCACAGTCCTGTACAAAAGCATTTCAATGTGCTGTATAGCGTGTTAAAACAAAAAATCAGATGTAACTTGGATACATTTAGTCTATAAAATGTCATGTGTATGTAAATGTGTTTTTGTGTCTAACTGACAGTCCAAAAACCCAAAGACTCTTTATGTACTGTCATAGATGGCAAAGAAAGGCAGCAAATCTTTACACTTCAGCTGGACCATGACATTTGTGCTTGAAAAATGACATAAATGATTACTAGAATATCAAAATAGTTGGCAACTAATTTTCCTCCTAAACTAAAACAAAACAAAAAAAAAACTCTTAAAATGCAAACCTCAAATGAGCAGAAAGGCTGTTCCATACTTAAGTTCCATTAACACTGGAGTTCTACATGATATCATATTGAAAATATGAAGCAGTGCCATTGGGTTGACGCTGTTATCACAACAGTTAAATAATATTCCAACTCAATACATTGTCTGTTCCGTGCTTTACAGATATAACTTACACATACTTTGTTACATATCTTGTGGGTAGGCACTCTGCCTATTAAAATGACTTGTATTTCTCCTCTTTCTCAGTGAGGTTGTGTTTGAGAAGGCGTACTGTGAGTACCGTCTGAACAGAGTGGAAAGTGCCCTGAAGACCATTGAAGCTGCTCCTGAACAAACAGACAAGCTGAAGGAGCTCTACGGTCAAGTGGTGAGGCTGTTTGACCATAAAGTAAAATGATTATTGCCGCTTGCTGTTGATTCATGCACTGTGAATTTATACAGAAGATCTTGGATATGAGCTCCTAAACTTGTGTGTATTTTTGGCTCAAAGCTGCTTGATATTAAGTATCTTTGAGTCTCATGATGGAACATGAGACGACGTTTTGAGACAATGATGGGATACTTCAACACTGCTTTGAAACCCGACATATCACCACTGCAATCTGTTATTGTAAGATGGATCATAGAGTTCATTAAAACATTGTATTAGCATCAGTTTAGGTTAAGGGTGTTTCATAGTCACCCAGTTTATTATTGGGTAGGGATGAGATTAAAATGTGAATTGTCAGCATCGGCTTAATATTTCCGAATATCTTTGAATTTATCTTTCTGTCTAATTAACAAGAGACTGTTTAGTCACTGGATCTTTATTCCTTTGAGATTGTAAAGAGTTCTGCTGATCAGAGTTGTCTCTCTTTTCCGTGTCCAGTTGTACAGACTGGAGCGCTACGATGACTGCAAGTCCGTCTACACAGATCTGATCAGGAACTCCCAGGACGAGTACGAGGAGGAGAGGAAGACCAACCTCGCCGCTGTGGTGGCTTCAATGAGTCAGTGGGAGGAAGCTCCAGTGGTAAGAACACCTCTACAAAATTAACATGTTGTGTACTGTAGTTTGTTTATATGCTTTTCTGTGCTGTTTAAAAGTACTTTGGTTTATGTGAGTTAGATTCAAACTCGGTGCTCTATAGGATTGGGCGATATTTTAAAGTGTTTTGACTGACCATTATTAGCCCACTCATCAGGGATAGGCAATATCTTCATCCCACCATCCCATCCCACCTGATATATTGTATGAATATATGTCTTTTGAGATGATGTGTTATGTTTTCCTGTGCAGGAGGATCTTGGTCTTCCTGAGTCTACGTATGAGCTGTGTTACAATGCTGCCTGTGCTCTGATTGGTCAAGGACAGTTTACAGAGGCCCTTAATAAACTACAACAAGCAGAGGGTCAGTCCCACTCTGTTCTGCTTCCTGTCAAGTTGCCATCTTATTCAGTCTTAGTTTGATATTAACTCATTGTTTTTTTCTTTCACAGAGCTTTGCAGAGTTTCGTTGGCAGATGATTCTGTGAGTGTTGCTTTGTTTTTCTAAAACCTGACCAAGTCTCGTCCATTTTTAAGGAATTAATTTGTAACATTTTCATTCAGAAGACAGTAGAAGACGTTTCAAAAATGATGATACATTTGTGGAACTTTATATATTTGTGAATTGATCTTGGAAAATCTCTCTGACCATGTACAGACGAAGAATTAATAAATTTTAGGACTTAATAAACTCAAAAAAGAAACAAACGGATATAGAGGGCTTTAAAGGAATCGTTTGGATTATTTTAAGTGTGGTTGTATAAGGTACTTATCCATAGTCAGTGTGTTACCTACAATGGATGGTGGTCGTCACGCCACCATTTTGGAGAAGCAGTAGGGGTACTGCTGTAGGATCTAATCAGTCTACTCCTGTTTTAAATAATATTTTATCTGGAGAGTGAAGTTTTGTAGTTAAGTCGTAATGAACAGCAACCAGAATGTTCATTTCCCAGAAATAATTTGGGATTTCATAATTGATCTTTGTGCAGGTCTGAATGTTACAAATGTAAATATTGACAAAACAAGAAACTGCGTATTGATCAAGTGAGAATTATTAATATATTTTTGTGTATTTTTAGTGAATGTATCGGTGTTCATGCTTGCGTTAATTCCCCCAAATGTTCTGCTGTCCACTGGATAATCACTGTCACTGCTGATTTGTCTCTCTCAGGACGTGACTGAGGAGGACATCGAGTCAGAGCTGGCTGTCATCCATTCTCAGATGGCGTACGTCATGCAGTTACAAGGTCGGACAGACGAGGCGCTGCAGCTCTACAACCAGGTCATCAAGCTCAAGTGAGTGCAGGATTAATCACATTTAATTTACATTAACAGTTTAGCAGGCATTCCAAGGACGGTACAACATAAATTGTATTTTTTTTAGTGGTACGTGTTAATGGTAGTGTGCTCTTAATTACAGGCCATCTGATGTGGGGCTGCTTGCTGTGACTGCGAACAATATCATTACAATAAACAAGGTAGGTGTATCCAAATGTTAATAAGTTTAATATTTCAATATGAAGGTATCATTGTGATGATTGTGCCTCCAGCTGAGCACCAGCATGTCCAAAATAATGACTGTATAACACTGTAAAGAATCTCTTAACATCCATCCTCTGGTGTAAAACTGGATCAAATGTTTTTGTCTGTCTGTCACAGGACCAAAACGTGTTTGACTCAAAGAAAAAGGTGAAACTGACAAACGCTGAAGGTGTTGAATACAAGCTGGTGAAGAAGCAGCTGCAGGCCATTGACCTCAACAAAGCCCTGCTGGCCATGTACACCAACCAGGTACCGCTGAAGCTGAAACGCTGTTCTGATTCAGATGAAAAGGGTCGTAAGTCGTTGTAGATCTCATTGCTGATCCTGATTTGTTGTTACCGTTTGCTGTCAACAGGCTGACCAGTGCAGGAAACTGTCATCCAGTCTTCAGTCTCAGAATCCGAGTCACCCGCGGCCGGTCCTCATCCAGGTTGCTCAGCTGTGCAGGGAGAAGCAGCACAGCAGAGCCATCGAGCTGCTCCAGGTATAGACGTGACCAACACTGCTGCTTGTTTTCAGTCTGACTGGCATCTTAAAAACAGACTAAATCCTCCTAATTTTCTTACTAGTTATGTACAGTATGTCCCCTCTTCAGGGCTCTATGCATATTCATATTCAATAATATTCAATAATCGGTTCAACACAAACTCCACTGTCCCACCTGTATGAGCGCTCTGTGATCCGGATAGCCATCCGGATCACAGAGGAACCGTCTCATCCTCTCCACCATTCATTCACCCTCCTCCCATCAGGCAGGAGATACAAAGTCCCACTGGCCAGGAAATCAATTTACAAAAAATCATTCATTCCATCTGCAGTCACAGCTCTCAACAGCAGAGGAATTCCAATTTCAGGAAGCTAAAGACCTGCGGTTGGTCTTTTCCTTTCTTTTAAGTTGTAATGTTGTTGTAATGTTTTCTTGCAGTATTAGTATTATTAATGTTTTTAATGCCTTTTGTGTGTGCATTGTGTGTGTGGAAAGTGATGTGAGCCCTGTCAAAGAAAAATTTCTGACACCCTTTGGGTCAGACGAATAAAGATCTATCTATCTATCTATCTATCTGCAGGATTCTATCAAATTATTTAGTTCTTGTTTGGTGAAAAGTGATGCTACCAATCATGACATTTTGTGCGCATTCAGTCATGTTGCATCTGGATTTTCTTCAAATATGCTAACCGACTATTCATTTCTTTTCCAGCAATTCTCAGACCAACATCCAGAAAGTGCATCTGGCATCAAACTGACAATGGCACAACTTTATTTAGTACAAGGTACTGGCATGTTTTTACACTGATTATGGTTTGTTGTGTCCACACACACCCTGCTTTCTTATTTCTACTCGCTGAGGACAGGGCATCAGCTGAAAATGTTCCGGTTTCCTATAATAAACACAAGACTATCTTCAAATGAAAATGAAATGAAAGCATATTTTATTGTTTAACCAGTTAAATACTTCTTGTAGTATGTTTAAATATTCATTTAAAAAAGAAGAAAGTACACCTTTCCAGCAATAAGCTTTAGTTTCTAGTCATTTTAAGTTTGATAATTAAAGTTACATTCTGGTCTTTGTCATGATCACAGTGCCTGTCTTGTGATAGTGATAATAAAATGAATTTTTTTGGTCCTCAGGTCATGTAACAAAAGCTTGTGATGTCCTAAGGTCCATTGAAGAGTTCAAGCACAAATCAGGGATGGTAAGTCTGAGTTAAAAACAGTATTATACTGGAGTTTTCCACCTGTCACTTTTTTGTTCTGCAGCCTTGTCTGTTTCAATGATGGACAGCTGGTTATAGTTTTCAGTCAGCTACCGTTCATCTAAGCTGTGTCGATTTCTCAGGTTTCCGCTCTGGTGACGATGTACTCCCACGAAGAAGACATCGACAGTGCTATTGATGTTTTCAAACAAGCTATTGAGCACTACCAGTCTGAACAGGTTTGTTTCTGATGTTTACAAAAATCCTTCAAGTTGATATAACACAATAGTGACTCTTCCACCAGCCGCTCAATCAAAGATTCTTACCATTTGTTGTCCCTTGAGTGGCTGCTGCATGTTGCCTAGTAAGCCTGTCATGATAACTATTTTTGTTGGGCAATATTGATGATAATCGATTTTGTCATTTTAAGACCATTTACTGCCACTGATATAATGATAATATAATAGCATAACCATGCAAGTACACTCTTTAAAAGAGCAATGAACTTAAAATTCTTGAGCATACTCAAGCATTGGAATTGGAAAGTGAAAAAATATTAATATATTGTTAATGAATAAAACAATTAAAATAAAACCACACAACCAAAACGGTAAATAACATAGACTCTTGGACTCTGTTAGCAAAAACTTTTATTTAAATGCAAAGCCAACATAATGGTTTGTCCCTTTCTCATTTGGTTTAAAATCACAACGGAGCTGTAGAGTGCACCTTTTCAAACAAAACACATCCAGACTTGTTTTTCCAAAATTTCTGGCAGGAATCACGCATTCATCAGAGAAAAACACCTTTTAGTCTCAAATAACACGTTATTGTCACTTCGCCTGGTTGACTGTTGCAGCAAAATGTGTCTCAGCTCGAGCTGCAACAATCAGTTGATTAATAGTTGTCAACTGTTAAACTAATTCCTAACTCTTTTGATAATTGAATAATCATTTTTAGTCATTTCTTAAAATGAAAAATCAGTTCTTATAGGTGCTGGAAATTGTTAAATGAGTTTAATGTTGTATTTTCAAGGCTTTAAATGTGCTTGGATTTTGGATGAACTGCTTGAAATTGTAATTACTTTTATAATAAATCACTCTCTGGAGTAGTTCACTTCTTAAATAAAGAAATAAAGTAAGCCAGAGAGCTTAATTGCTTTTGCCTTTTGCACAAAATGAAAACAGCTCTGCTTGAGCCTTGCTTGCTGCTCCGCACATGTGGCTACACTTAGTGTGATCTGCGAGTCTTTGTTGATGTTTGTTCTCTCATGGAAGAACCGTGAGTTGGGAGGATAACAGACGACAGCATGCCTGAAGGTTGCTGTTTCACTGAGTGTTTCCTGAAAAAGATTTTTTTTAAAAAGCTTGTGCCAAAATTGAAGCGACAGCCACCTACAGAAAATCAAAATGTGTCAACAGAACATTCAGGGAACAATACAGTGTGTCCCTACAACCTGCTGTGTTCGACCTGCAGAAAGTTCAATGCAGAAACATTACAGCTTTGAGTGCTTCATAAACAAAAAAAACAGATGGAGTCACATTAAAAAATAAATCCTGCCGGTCACTACCTGTAGTTAAGGCTGTGGGTGATACTTTGATCTAAGCCAGCACATGAAGCAGTTTAATATCTGAATATCATTTCCACTGTGCAATCAGCCCGTTGTCTTCCTCCTCCACAGCCCGGATCTGCCGCACACTTGGCACTCGTACGAGAAGCAGCCAATTTCAAACTGAAGTACGGACGGAAAAAAGAAGCCATTAGCGATCTGGAGCAGCTGTGGAAGTGAGTTACAGCCCTGAAATACACTCCCGTATTTGAAGGGAAAAAAAACCCATAATGTGCTCCTCAGAGGTTATCACACAGCTGCCGTTTCTGCTTTTTGTTCAGTCATCTTGCCAGCATGATGTCAAGTAGCTCAAATGTTCTTGTCAAGTTCTATAATGGCCTGATAAACATTATTACAAAGTGCTTATAGAGCAGGAAAAATACAAATTATAAAACGAGGAAAATTAACTAATTGTGAAGGCAAAGTATGTGCAACCTTTAATCTTTGCATTAATTTTTTTACGTTAGTCTGCATTTGTCATAATGGTTATTTTTAGTGAAACAGTTGTTGATAGTTCTTAGTTCCTGCTTAATATTTTTTTCTTGAAACAGGCAAAACACCAACGACATCCACACACTGGCACAACTCATCTCGGCGTATTCTCTGGTGGACACGGACAAAGCCAAATCGTATCCTTTGACTTTCTGAAATGATTGAAATGCTCCATTTTTATTAATTGCCAACTGTTTTGTTACTTTATTAATCATTTCAGGCATTTTTCAAGCACAAGTATTTCATTCAAATACAGCATTCTCAAATGTGAGGATTTGTCTGTGATATATGAAAATCTTTGTTTTGGATTGATGATCAGATAAAACCAATGAATACGAAGACACCACATTGGGAAATTATAATAGGCATTTTGGGCAGTGTGTGACATTTTATAGACAAAACAATTAAGATAGAGATGCCTGCCTTCACTCAAATTTAATGGAACAAGATGGCACTCAGCTGATCAAAGCACCAAACATTTAGTTCATTGCATTCCTGACAATAGTAAAGTGAGAACCTACAGGTAGAAGAACAACCCAAGGACTCTCAGATGACCTTATGATGGTGCACATCTGAAATGTCAATGTAAGACGTTGTGTCCTTAGCATTCCTTTCCAGCCTCAGCAAACACCTACCATCCGCGGACACAATGGCCTTCAATGTGGACGTGGACGAGCTGGAGAACTCCCACGGAGCGACCTACGTCAGGAAAAAAGCTGCTAAGGTCACAGGAGAAAACCTTCCCAAAGAACAAGGGTAAACCCTGATCATCACTCTCTCCCACACTGGTTCTATGATGTTCAGAAATTAAATTTGAATACATTTTCTGTTTGAAAAGAGTGGAAAGGACGAACTTAATTGGCTACACTTTTACCTCCTTTGTGCTAATACGTCTGAATTTTTCTTCACAGCCAAGGCGAGATCAAAAAGAAGAAGAAGAAAAAGAAAGGTATGTCATTGATCAAATTTTTTTTGTGGGATGGATTGTTTTCCACACATTTGTTTTGGGGGGAAGATGTCACTTTTCTCAGACAAAATGTTATTAGAATTAAAGTAAAAACATGGTTACTATTAGGATCCCTGAGTTTCAATGCATTCGACCTTAATAAAAGATTGTTAGTGTGTTCCCCATGTCCAACATTTGTTATTTTCTGACATTTTATAGACCAAACAACGAAACACTCAATTGAAAAAAATAACCCACAGATTAATCAACAGTGAAAATAATCATTAGCTGCCCTCTAATGAAGTCTTTAAGATAGTATATTATGCAGATAGACAGACTTTATTTTATTTATGCACACTATGCTGAGCTGCTATCACTGATCTTCTTTTTAGGCAAACTTCCCAAAAACTACGACCCCAAAGCGACCCCTGACCTGGAGAGGTGGCTGCCCATGAGGGAGCGCTCCTACTACAGAGGCAAGAAGAAGGGAAAGAAGAAGGAGCAAATAGGAAAAGGCACACAGGGAGCGACGGCAGGAGCTTCAGCCGAGCT
Organism: Lutjanus campechanus; assembly: GCA_027495735.1. Lineage (NCBI taxonomy): Eukaryota > Metazoa > Chordata > Actinopteri > Lutjaniformes > Lutjanidae > Lutjanus > Lutjanus campechanus. The sequence goes on along the minus strand of JAJHUR010100287.1, from coordinate 14,044 downwards.
GTGAGTAAACTCCAGAATCACATGTGCACGTCACCGGCGAGCAGGGCTGTCTGGCTGCAATTTCCTGTAATTGAAACCTAGTAATCAGCTCCATTAATGGAAGAAAAGCACCTGAGATTGTCCGTTTGTTTGCCTGCCAGTAAATCCTCAGCGGATGTCCAGCTGCTGTACACAAAAAGGAGCTTGTGTATTAGTTAGGCCAAAACAAAAATTACTCTGTCTCAGCTTGAGTAGAAATCCATCTAGTGGGGCTATCAGAAATGCTGCTGGTTTTGTTATTTTAGCATAAGATATCTCAGCTTTCAAAATGACTATTCTGCATAACTTTTAGTAGAATTTTAGAAAAACCTCAAGGAAATTCTGTACACAGGCAAATTATACAGATTTTCCTCTTCAAATTGATGTTTTTTCATTTGAAAAGTAAAGTTTCTACAGGGATATTGACAATGCTAAAAAATAGTACATTTATTCTATAAAGTGTTAAATCATTTATTTATTTAACCAATTTATTGAGTCTTAAGTGAATGTCACAAGGAAAGTTTTCTGAGCTGTGATGTTCAACTTAATACATCAAAATGTCGCACTCAAATAAAGAACAGTCTTTAACCTTATAACACCATTTGTATCACACTTGATACATGAGTTACTGAGACCTCGACATCAATATGGTCAATACTTTCCTTAAAAATCTGTTGTATTCAATCTGAAACATATCTTCTATTGAAAAGTTTTAGTTCCCAAATCTCTGGTCCCCAGGGTTCTGTCTTGGGCCCTCTATTATTTATTATCTATCTTTGACCCCTTGGTGAGACCTTCAGAAAATTTGTCATCCAATTACATTTCTATGTGGTTGACATCCAGCTCTGTCTTTCCACCAAGCCTACTTCCACTCTCCCACCCATCGCCCTTTCCGACTGCTTACTGAAAATTAAATCTTGGTTCTCACGCGACTCTCTCAAGCTCGACAGTGATAAAAGAGAGGTACTCCTTGTTGGCAGTAACCCTGATAGTTTCTCTCACCAGTGACAACTCAATAGTCCTTCCCTCAGGTAAAGAGTCTGGGTGTCATCTCAACAGCACACTCTCCTTTGAAGCACACATTAACCATGTTACTCTGCATACTTTAATCTACACAGTATCAACCGTCTTCATCTGTCGCTCTCACCTCACAGCACTGCTGTTCTCGTTCACACCCTGATTACATCCTATCTTCATTATTGCATTTCCTTCCTCTCTGGTCTCCCACACAATTGCCTCCACAAACTTCAATTGGCCCAGAATTCAGTTATTACTCGAACTCCCTCCACAGAGCACATCACTCCTCTTCTTTAGCAGCTTCGCTGGCTCCCCATCAAACAGCGTATCGACTTAAATACTCAGCTTCTCACCTTTAAGGCCTTTCATAACTGAGCCCTGTTGTATCTCTCTGAACTCCTTCCCGTACTCTCAGATCCTCCTCCTCTATCCAGCTCACCACAACATCTGCCAGCTTGTCTAACATGGGTGCCAGAGCTTTCAGCTGCTTTGCCTCACACTTTTGGAACTCTGTCCCTGAAGATATTTGCAATATTTACTCGCTCTCCACCTTCAAATCCCGTCTTAAAACACACCATTTTAAACGAGCAGATTCTGTCTCATCTGAGTTTTGTATATTTTCTATTTGTTTTGTATGATCCCTTGCTATTTATTTTTCATGCTTGTTTTTAAACTGTGATCGTAAGGTGACCTTGAGTGCCTTGAAAGGCGACTTTAAATAAAATGTATTATTATTATTAGTAGTAAGTAGTAGTAGTAGTAGTAGTATTTATTATGCCCTCTGGTGGATTATGAGTGCACTGCAGGCAGCAGCCAACCTGTGAGTACAAAATCCAACATGGCTGCCTTCATGCCTGCCTGGCTGCCTACCACAAGGTGAAATTTAAAAAGGATCATAATTTATTTAATAAAAACAGACCAAACCAATTGAAATGTGCCAAATTTTCCGAAATAAATGAACAATATTTAGGTTGAAAAAAAATCGTGATCAATTAATTTTCATAAATGGCCAAAGTATCCAACATAATACCCACAAAATATAATATGTGAATAATATAGAAAAAACTTTTTTTGTCAAAAGGACCATAAACACTGCAAATTTTAAAAAAGATAAATGACATTTCTGGCAATTATTTTATGTATCAGACAGCTTGTGGTTGTTTTTCCACTTCACTTAGTATTACTGTGTTTAGATCTGTAGCAATATTTTCCCATAATGCATTGAAAATTAACAGTAACAAACTGTACACAGCTTATACAGGAAGAAACTGTTGAGAATACAGTATTAATGATGTGAAAACAACAAAAAACATTTACAGTGATTTCCACACATCACCGTGTTTTTAAAGGGTTCAGGGTGAATCTGATGTGTAAAATGTTCCCAGAATGGTCTAATGTTTCCTTGAAGACGATCTCTGACAAGATTTTGGCTCCTCTTCTGTTCCAGGGATGCCAGTAAGACAGCCAGTAGCCCCCCTACCTCCCCCAGACCAGGGTCTGCGTCCGGCTCATCTACAGCTCCTGCCAGCAACGTGGTCCCGCCCCGGCAGCAGAAACCTGCAGCCTCGGGGGCCACACGCAAGAAGGCACCACAGAAGAAGAAGAAGGGAGGCAAAGGGGGCTGGTAGTCCGAGTGAAGCAACACGTGAGGCAGAGGGGCCATTGAGACGTCACCAAGAAATCATAAGCTTTTCTCTTTTTTATGTCAATTTTACGTTTTCTTTTTTTTTGTTCTGGCCACTCATTTAAATGTGAAACCAAAAGCTCCCCCTTGTTCTTCTGTCAATCATTTTTGTTTTTTAAAGTACAGAAGAGAGAATATTTTAAGGACAGTTCCACGGAAAATAACTTTATGTTGCTCTGCAAAAGCAGATAGTTTCTTAAATGTTTTAACTTTGTTTTGACTTGTGACCTTTTGAGGTCAAAGTAAAATGAACACAAAACTACAGATATTGCCACTTAATATTTTTCATGCAAGGTCTGGAGAATGAAATCATGCCTTTTTGGTCCGTTACTTGGTCTTACTGGCTGTATTGTTCTATCATATGCCAAATGTGTACATCTTTAAAATACAATTCTAAAATGTCATAAAAGATTTTAGTGTTGTTTCAGCCAATGTCTGTCCAATCAAGTTTCAATTAAACCCTCATAATCATGTCTCTCCGGACATTAGGGCCATTTTGTCAGATCTTACAGTTTGATTTAGGTAAAACCACAGATCAGTTCCAGTGTTTAGGATAGTTTAGAAAATGAACTGCTTTTGCAGGGTGACTTGGAGTTCAGTTTTGGGAGAACTGTCCCTCACGTTTCTTGGGTCTGAGTGTTAGGATATCTTATTTCACACTCGAGCTGTTTGCTTCATGTTTCCTTAAATTGTCCCTTTACTTTCAATCAGCTGCAAAGATGCAAAGTTTAAGAATTATTTATTTTTCAATCCCTGTGTTGGTCTAAATTCAAGCAAAAGAATTTTAATTCTTGAATTCATTTTTGTCAGCTGCATGTGTCAGGAGATGAGGAAAGACCAAACAGGTGTCCCATTTTGTTAAGTCTTAATAAAACACTTCACAGCGACGTGTGGCCCCTCTGTTTACTATTACATTTTAATTTAGATGAGATGGCTACTTTTGAGCTGCACTTGGATCTTTGAAGGGGTTTGTTGCATTTGCATTAATTGATCATTTTATTGACAGGCCTCAATTTAATGTGCTTATTCAAGTAAAGAAGTAGATTATTGCCCATTTTCTTTTTCACTGATTAGCCTTTTACTTAAAATCTCGCAAAGTTGTTTTCATCATGAGGTTATCTGAATTCATCAATATTTGTCAGTCACATAGTAGACAATTTTTCATGAATTGATGAAATGTTTGAACATGATTGCCGTAATCGGTTAAAACTTTCAGGAAAAGTTTAGGAAAACTTTAAGAATGTGAATCTTCAGAATAAAAGCAGGTCAGGACAGTTTTATTCAAAAATGTAACTAACTGGTGTCAGCAAATTGTGAAAATATATCCTGTACTGTACATGTAAATATATTGACAATAAGCAAGTTATAGCAGTGTTAAATGTTAATCTTTGTGTAATTCCTATGGAACAATATACTCCTCCTACTCTTAAACCTTAAACTATTGATTTGGATCTAATTCATTGGTTGATGCTAATGGGATGGCTTTGTAAGGACAAAAAATAGATGAAGTCTTTCCTAAATTAGCATTTCAAGAATTAAGTTGAAAATAAAGTTGAACCTTGAGTATTATTGCCAAGCATATGAATAAATAAATCAAGGGAAGATTTTTTTTTAAATTGCATATAAGAATAAAGTCAACTTCCAGAATAAAGTCAAAATACCAAAATAAAGTTTAATTTTCGAGAATAAAGTTGAAATATTGAAGATAAAAAAAATCTAGTGTTTGTTTAAATACCATTTTGACCTTATTCTTGACATTTTAACTTTATTCTCAACATTTCTACATTTTATTCTCATGATGCCAAATAATAAAAACTGATTTGTTTTTTCTTAGTCCTGGCACAAATGAAAAGGTCAAACTTAATTCTCAACATTTTGATTTCATTCTTGAAATTTCAGCGTGATTCTTGACATTTCGACTTTATTCTCAAAATGCAAAATTCAAAAATATCTTATGCTGTTCATTTTGTCGGCGTAATACTTAATAAAATGGCTGCTGTGAATAATTCTATTTATTGGTTTTTAGTTTAACGTGCAGCTCACGAGACATGATCTATGGGGCCGGTATTATCGATATATTTCTAACTTAAATTAGGCTAATCTGTGCCTTAAATTTAGGGTTATGTTCTATAAATTGACAGCTCATAATCATTCTCATTAACTCGTCTTGATTGCATATGGACCACACTGTTAAATCACTCCCTCCTCTTGTGGGCGTGGTTTGTGCCAATTTGCCAATTACGAGCCTCACCTGTCCTGAATCTGTTCAGAGCTCCTTCAGATGTCTGACAGGCTGTAGTTTCACAGTTTCACTGTTATCTGAGGTGATTATTCTGTGGAAAAGATGCCTCGTCCGCTGCCTTGTTACTCAGATTTCTTCGACCCTCCTCTGACAGAAGATGTGGAGGAGCTCCTGGCTCGTTTCCAGCACACTGACTCAGTCAGGTTTGAGGCGTTTTCAGCCATTTGGAGGCAGATGAGCTTCTCAGAAGTGTTTTTTGGTGTTCCCCGTACAAGTGAACTGAAGAGATTCTGCAGAATAACGTTGGCCACAGCCATGAAGTACTTCCTGCCTCCGTACAGCTACCAGATCCGAGTAGGAGGCTTGTATTTGATGTTTGGTTTCTACCACACACAACTGGTTGATCCACCTGTGAAGATCAGACTGGCTCTGAAGGACTGGGCTGCAGTTCAGAAGTTTCTCAAGAACTCTGTGGATTCTGGGCATCAGGATGTTATTTATATCTACCAAAAGCTTGTTGCAGCCAAAGCCATCCACTACACCGCCATGCCACATCTCCTCACCTTCCAGAAACAGAGGAAACCAAAGAAGGCGCCTGTGTGTGCAGAGTTTCTTGGGAGGACCTCGGCTGTGCAGGACCTAGTCTCTGCAGACATCCTTGAGGAGGTGAACAACATCCATAGCCACTACGAGGAGATGAAGGAGAGGGTGAAGGTCAACTGCCAGGTGGGAAGTAATCACAATACTTTGTATACTTGTGTAACTGCATAACAACTTTTGCTCCCTACATTTGAACACAAATATATGTACTTTCTACTCTCTTTTACCTTAGTTTTAATGCATTTGAAGGGAATTATTGATTATTTTTATTTTGCTGCACTGTGCGCCACTTTCCCAACATCAAGACCTGTCAGCCTAAATGGATAATGGGTGGGGTAATAAAACGACAAAACAACATAAAAGATGTAACTAGATTAAAAACTAACAAGATGACAAAGACGTGACAACACTAAAAACTGCGTAGAAGTTGTCAAGACGATAAAGATGTGACAAAGTGAAACAGACAGTGACAGAGGGAGAGAAGAGCGGAGAAAAGGTGAGGTTCAGTTCGTTTTGCACAGACAGGCTGTAGAAATATTCTTCAGAGGGCTACTTCTGACTTTTATACTTTGAGTACACTGCAGTGTCTGTAGCTTTTCACTTTTACTTGAGAAGAATATGTGTACTTTTGTCACCTCTGCTGCCAGGTCAACATGACCCATCAAAACTTAGTCACCCACCTGAAGGAGTCCATGTTAGAGTTCATCACCTGGCAGCAGAAGACTTTCTCAAAGGGCAAGGAAGACAAAAACTCAGCTGACGATGATGAAGAGGAGAAGACAGCTGAGGCAGAGTCCAGCAGCAGGGCCAGGCTCCTGTCCTCAATCAAGCAGAAGAGCTACAGAAACGTCCAGGGGGCGCCCAAGTCCAGGAGGCACCGACAGGCCGAGCTGGTGGACTCGTCCAGTTCAGGGCCGGAGCACGTCCGGGAGGCAGCTCCACACAAAAGGAGGCCTCCGTCACTGCGGGCTCGGACCTGGAAGAGTCTCGGGCTGATGGAGGAGGAGAAGACCACAGCCCAGGCCTGGCTGCTGAGCGCTCCGGAGCAGCATGAGAAGATGCTGGTGAGGAAGACCAACCAGGTGGCATGATGGAGGGGGAGGAAGGAGGACTGAAAGCTCCATGAAGAACTTCTGTCCAGGTTAAACCAAGTCCATTTGGAAAATGACCTTTTATTCTGATAAACAGTTGGATTTGAGTTAATTTTTACTAATTTTGAGCCTATTAAGTTACTTTGAAAATAACCAACTGGAATCCTTTAATTTCTTAATAAATTTATATTAATTTAATTAATAAATTTCATAACTGTCTCATCTTCTTGTTTTCACCCCTAAGTTGTTTAAAATTTCCTGTTTGAGTAAAGAATCGCCTTCACAGTTTGAAACTTTGTTTTGTCTGGTGTTGCCAACCCTCATGATATTTCCAGTAGACTAGATTTTGTTTATTGCCCTCTCCCTATTTTGACTTTTTTCCTTTATTAGCACAACCTGTTTCAGTAAATACAACAACACCAAACCAGAGTTGCTCGAAAGAATTAAATACTGTGGCAGTGGACTTTATTTTATTCTTTAAAAGTCACAAGTGCAGGGCACAAAGCCTCAGAAACACAGTATTTTTTTTTGGGGGGGGGGGGGGGGAATA
>JAJHUR010100284.1:2912-45920 GCA_027495735.1 Lutjanus campechanus | reverse complement strand
GGTGTTGTACACACGTTGCACAGTGTAGACGATATATGGCGTGGTATGTGGCACTGTTCTTGCCACTGAAACAAGCACATAACACATCCAGGCCCACCTGTGTCTCATTTTCAGCTCAGTTCAGCTAAATAAGAGCGGGACAAGATTGCAAAAGAGTGTTTGACAGTGTTCACATCCACATCTAATGAACCCTGCCCAGATTGTAGCTCTTTTCATATATATCATCCAGAAATAAAAAGCCTACAAGTTTTACATTGTTCATCCAGTATGGATGTGAACACTACAGTTAAAGCTGAAAAGTCTTCCACCTCATAGACTATTTCATTTGTAATCAACATGTCGGTGGTTTAAGTGTGATATGTTTTTAGCCCACAAGAGACATTTACAGTCACTGAGCTTTAAAGATTTATGGGGATTTATACAACAGTTAGTTCTGACCCAGTAATTTGATTGGATGAGACACAGTCCATGAGTGCTGATATAAAGAACAACATCACTGGCACTTTTAACTATATGCATCACTCTGCTTTACAGTGCTCTAATAATCATCAGCCTACATTAAGCTTACAGTATGTTGACAGATAGAAACCATAGAGACCGGAGGAGACAGGAGGCGTCTCATACATGACTGAGAGCTTATTACTGTTGGATCGCTGTCACGAACTTTTTAATCTGACAGAGTACATAGAGCTGAATACAAGGACTGCAGTTTAAACAGCTTTTGACCTGTTAATCAGGGAAAATACCTGTGCTTAAGTCCATATGTGTTACCATTGTTACGAAATGATTTGCATAAATATTTATATGGCTTATACAGATCAATGCTCACATCCTAAACAGATTTCACAATGAGCAGATTGATTTGTTAGTAGTTCAGCTTTTGAAATGCTAAACACACATATCTGCTATCAAAAAACGCTGTGGTTGGTAGATTTGCTTTCAGACCACAAACAAACTGCATCAGAGTCCACTGGGAAACAAACCAAGCCCTACCTTTTCAAGAGGTTTCGGTCTGTTTATTTGGTCCATTTCTCAAAAATATGTATACGTGTATTCATGTGGTGTTGGAATAATGGGGAATGTTATTTCCTGACTGAGAAAATTTATGTGAACACTCCCTCAAGTCGGATCAACTCTGAATGTACACAGAGGTTGAGGCTGTGCTGTTGGACTGAATATCATCACAGCTGTGATTATCCACGACTGAACAGCTGTGATGATATTCAGTCCAACAGCACTCCCTCTCATGTGATATTGCTTTATTGTTGGCAGAATAAGGCAGAAATTTAATATAATTTTCATACATGTGTTTTCATTGCTGTATAATCACCTGAAAAGAAGAATTGTTGTGTTTTTGTTAACATACAGTGATAAAGAAACAAAGGGTGGTAACATGCGTAGGACAGACATAGGCTCTAGATACAGCCTTTTGAGTTTCACGGCCACCAGAGGTTCTCTTACACGCTTGGAAGTTGAGGGAGAGTCCAGGTGTTTGCAATCTGCAAGCTCACTGATGCCACTAAAATTAAGTGACTAAATCCTACAAGCTGGTCCTTTAAGTTTGATTTTTTAAACCCACAGGAGACATTTACAGTTTCTGAGCTTTAAGACCTTTCAAAGTGGGCAAAAGCAGTAAGGCAAAATTTTAAACCCCTTTGAACAGCAGTGTTGTCTCAGCCTCAGTCCACTCCAGGTCCATGTCACCCGCTTGTCTTTGACAACAACATCACGACATCACGTGTGCTCTGTGCTCATGTGTGTGTGTGTGTGTGTGTGTGTGTGTGTGTGTGTGTGTCTGTGTGTGTGTGTAGCAGCAAGGTCAACTGTATCTGGATTTGAGTATCTATTTACAACATACAACAAGAGAGTTGGCTGATGGCTGTTTGTTGCCACCCGGTGGTTGAGTTAGAATCACTAGAGACACACTGGTGACCAGAGTCGTCACTAGAGTATGCCCTCCTTATAAATCCTACATGACAAATAATGATATAGCACTACCCACACCTAAATACCCCAACACAGTTTTTTACATTAACCTCATCTCACCTCAGTGTACACTTATGACTGCATTTAAGGGTCTTAGTTATTTTAGAGTATTATAAACTTTTCAGATCTTATGTAAACTGAATAATAGTATGTGTATATTTCTTTTAAATGTGCAGTATGTGTGCAAAGTCCAGAGGGGGTGTATGGGCATGCCAGATGCACAAATGAGTTGTTCTGCTTAGCTGGTGAAGAAGAAGTCTTGCAAAATGCTCTTCTCTTGTGTCAGACATCTGCATCACTTTCTGTTCTCTTTGAAAAAGTATTTTAACGCTCATTTTGCAATCTTCTTCAGTCACCTTCATTTTCATTTCCCTCTATTACCAGACACCCTCCTCAAGTTGATCTTTTTATCATCGTGTAATGTTCCTCTGCATTTGTTGTGCTCATATTACAAAATCTTTGAGTGTATCACGTATGAGTTCATTAAAGTATGTGTATTTGTGAGTGAACACTTTGCTTACTGTAATTTTAACTTTGTGCGTGTTTGTGTGATCTTAAATATAAAAACTGGCATGTGACTGCAGTGGAGAAGCCCCTTAGTTTGTCTGGGCTATGAATGCCTCATGGTTGTGTTTTCCTCTAAACCCTGCAGGCAAACAGCTCTGACATGTTTATGATGAGGGGGAAAGTGAGAAGTGATGTATAGATTAAAGGGTAAGGCGTTAAAGTTTCCAAAGTGCTCTGTAATTAACTCATCTTGTCTTCATACAAGACATTTTTCAGGCTATGGATAAATAAAAATGATTGGTGATTCATTTTCTACAAGAGCATGTTTCTTAAATCACACTTCATGGATATCAGTGAGTGTGAGTTCCAAATCACAAAAACCTCTGGAGAGAAACAGGAGTTACTGACATTTTATTTAAAAAGTCATGATTACTATGACAAGGATAAGTTGCCATAACTCCATGTTGAGCAGATCATTGGTGTTTTTCTGCTACCATGGCATTCATTTTTATGTTTTTGGTAGGAATCTACTGGTAAAAGAGGAGTGAGTTTCATGCTGCCTTACTTTTAGACCATCTGCACATTATTAATATAAAGGAACAATTCACCCCTAAATCAAAAATACATATTTTCCTGTAGTTCCATTTATCCATTTAAATTGTTGTGGTGTGAGTTGCTATCGGCTGTAGAGATGTCTGCTATCTCTCGATTTGATGGAACTAAATGGCACTCAGCTTGTGCTGCTCAAAGTGCCAAAAAAATCTCTCTGCAAAAATCATGACCTGGTTACTCAAGATAATCCACAGACCTTGTTGTGAGCAGTTTTGTTTTTACTGAAGTACCCTGCAGAAGGAAGCGTGCATCTACTCATGGATGAGAGGTTTACAGTTGAGGCGAGGAGGATGCCATGAACACTGGCACCAGCATCATCCTCTTGTAGTCATGATTTTTGGAAAGAGATTTGGCTGTTGAGTTTTTCCAATGTATTGTTTTGGGGCTTTGAGCACCAAAAGCTAATCTATTTGGTGAGAAGGCAGACATCTCTACTGCTGATCTCTTTAAGACTCAGCAGCTCACACCAAAACAATCTAGATGGATAAATAGCTCTACAGGTAAGAGGAAAAATGTATTTTTTATTTGGGGGTGAACTGTCCATTGAACTTGAAAGATATGTAAATAAAATTGACACTCATGTTTCTTCCTCTTCTCCCTCTCACCCGTCTCCTTTTCTTCTTGCCCATCACCTCTCACGCTCCTCTCTGTTTTTCTTTCTAACCCTCCATCACTTCAATCTAGGGGAGTCATGAAGTATGAGCTCCACTGACCTCTGCAGGAGATTAAAACAAACTGTGAAATCATGAGCACTCCAACAACAGGAAGCCCAAATATGGAGGTGAAGGTGGTCTCCCAGGAGATGGCATTGCTTAGCAACATACTGGCAGCTTACACCTTCATTGCAGGTAGGTCCAATCAGACAAATGGTCTGGTGTGACTGTAGTCATAGTCTGTGACACTGGTGTGTGTAATGAGAGGAGGATGGAGCTGTAGTTGATTTATATTTAACTGTGTAAAACATTTTGATTTATTGAAAACTTTTCATTATTTTTTCATCCTCTCTTTTTCTCAGATCAACCCGAGAGAACTGCACTGGTGTTTCTGGGCGGTGTCTGTGTAGGCCTTCTAGTTACACTCTGCGCCATCGTCTTCCAGATACACTGTCGAGCAGACTGCCACTATGGCAACAGTAACCAACCTCACCATCGCCACAGGAACAGGCATCATCACCGTCGCCATCACAACTGTCCCCACCATCAGCCCGTTGACAGTAATCCAGACAGCACTGCTGTGGTTGCCTCTGGAGGGACTGGGCCTGCTGGGGACAGTGAATCAGAGGACTGGGATGACACATCTGACCTGTCGGCACGGAGACGCAGACGCTTTGAGAGAGCTCTGCTACACGCCACCATGTTCACATCAGCTGAGGGTATTTTTCACACAGATGCACGCATATGATATATGTGACTCATATCAAGAACAGTCAGACAGCCATCTAGAGCTGCTACAGTTAGTCCATTAATGATTAGTCAAATTAGAAAATTAATTGTCAACTATTTTGACAAATAGTCAGTCGTTACAGTAATTTTTCAAGCAAAAATGTCAAACATTTGCTGGTTCCAGCCTCTTAAATACGACGATTTGCTTCTTTTCTTTGTGCTTTTCTTTTCTTTATGATGGTAAATGAAGAGTCTTTGGGTTTTGGACTGGTGGTTGGACAAAAGAAGGACTAAAGACTAAATGATTAATGAATTAATTGTGAGAATAATCTGTAAATGAATCGATAATGAAAATAATCATAAGTTGCAGCCCTATAGCCATCTATTTATCTCATGAGTGTACATACTTCTCTACACTTTTGAGGCAAATATCACATTTTCCTCCACTACTTTTGGCCAGTTAAAATTAACAATTATTTTGGACATCAAGATTTTAATTACAAAACTTATGTCATCTGATGATACAAAATATGACATATTGAGTTGAAATGTTTACTAACTACCCAACAGTATAAGAGTAGGATAGCTAAACATTAAAATGCTGATTACACAGTGATGCATCAGTAACAATAATCTCATAACATAAATACTCACAGTGTTCCAGGTATTCAGATCCTTTACTCAAGTAAAAGTACCAGTACCACACTGTAAAAACACTCTGTTACAATTAAAAGTCCTGTATTGAAAATGTTACTGCAGTAACAAAAGTAGGCCTATGTAATGAAAAAAATGTAGTTGGAAGGACTGTAACTAATGGATATTTTAATTAAGGATTAATCTTCTGATTAGTTTTGTCATTAATCCACTGAATGTTGGGGTTGTAAAAACTCTGTAAAAAGTGAGAAATGCAATAACAACGACCCAGAACCCAAAGGGACACCTTCACAATGTTTGTTTTATCCAAGATATAGGCCAAACCTCAAAATGATTAAAAATACATTAAAATTATTAAAGTATGACTTAAAGGATTCTCAAAATAGTTGCCAATGTTTGGGTAGTTTAATGCATAACAAAAGATTCCATTTTATAATCTTTTTTCATGTTTTGTGTGCAAAAATCTTAATTTTTAAGTAACTTGTTATTAAAACTGCCAGATGTAATGTAGAAATGTAAGTAAAAAGTACAATATTTCATCCTGAAATTTAGTAGAAGTAGAAGGTGGCATGAAACGGAAATGCTCAAGTAAAGTATAGTGCAAGTACCACAAATTTGTACTTAAAGGTATAAACTGCCACATTTTCCTAAAAGAACAATATATAGACTCATATTATATAATCCCTTTCAATTTTTCACATGTTTTACAGTGCTTGGGACGTTTCACCAACCCATTTAAAGTAATGATGCGTTTATGAACAGCTCAGACTAATCCTACTGATTCTGCCTTTAAGTAGAGTAATGGAGTAAATGTACTTAGGTACATTCCACCCATTCTGACAGGGCCCAACTCACTTATAACATTTATCTGTAATTTAGTATTTTTATAGTATAGCGATGGGGTGTATTTTAGAGCTAGTTAATTATATACTTGAGTGTTTTTATGATATTCAGTCCAAAATGGATTACAAAATTGTAGACATTGCAAAATATTTTATTTTTAAATGTTTCATGTTTTATGCACAGGTATATAAAAGACAAAAAAGACTCACTGAGACAGTCAGTTTTAAAGAATGAGTATCTGGACAAATTGGTGTTAAAATCAGAAGCATCACCAGGTGCAATTTTCTTTTTCTTTGCTTTGGAGTTTTGCCCAATGGTGTGTCAGTTAAAATATAAAGCCTTCTCAAAACTGATGTGAAATTTGATGGTTATGTGAATGGACAATGTGTGGGCGTGTTTTAATCCTTTTTGTGTGTGTGTTTGTGTGTATTATCAGAGCTGGACCGGGCCCAGCGGCTAGAAGAGCGTGAAAGGATTCTCCGAGAGATCTGGATGAACGGACAACCAGACATCAGTACAGTCACTCAGAGCCTCAACAGATATTACTGACACATAGTCAAACAGGCAGATAGTCAGATGGACATGAAGAGAAACAGGCGGCTAAAAGGTGAATAAACAGATGAAAAACACTGGATCAAATCAACATAAAACATCAGCTTTGGAGCTCTATCTGCACTGCACCAAAGAGACTCTTACAGATCAAACTATTAGTGACAGCACTGCCTGGAGCAGTCCCCTCCTCTACTGTGTAAACAACAAGGAAAACATATGATGTTCAGTCCGTCAATACAGGATGACACTGGGAAGAAGAAAAAAGCCAACAAGTAAAGACACAACGGACCTACAGAGCACACACTGAATTGCGTATCTGCTGGCATAATGTTGCTGTTGGTGAAAAGTCTACGAGGGATTTTATAATTTTTAAAAATTTTAACAGGTGCTTTTCAGAAACATTGTACAAAGACAGAACAGGAGGCATTGTGGAGCAGCTGTTCATGAGCGTATGGGTTCAAATATAGGTTACACTGTGTTGTTGCACATCTTTGTGTTTGTAAAGCTCATACAATCAAGTGGTGAGAACTGGAACCTAAATTAAAGGCAACATAGATCATACAGGAGAGACCGTAGCTCTATGCTCAGATGGATTTACACATATTGGTGCTCTTACTGCTGATAAAATGAATGCATACTTTTAGGAAGGACACAAAATGGCTATGATGGTTGATGTAAAAACTAAGGTTCAACCTGCAGGCTGGAAGCTTATCAGCTATTGGTATTGTTGCACATCAGGACAGCAGGTCATCATGTCTGACAGGATCATGCTGCATTTCTTAATTTGGCTCATGTGGTAATGAGCTGGAAAAAAATTAATAAACTTTTTTGTTTTCTGTACATACAAATGAGTAAAGTCCCTTATTAAAAATAAATGTAGTGGTTCATATTTCTTTAACAGTTTTGAGTGTACCTGGATCTCACACTTTTGAGGAGAGTTTATGGACTGTGGTAGGAGCAGCCAGTCCAGAGGATGATCTTGTTGTCAAATAGTGTTAACAACGAGAAAAGTGTAGATCTCCACCAGTCAACCCAAAAAAGAATATTCAGATGTAATGCCTTTGTCAGTACCAGATGTGCTCAGCCTGCCAGATTTGCTTGGGGTCCTGTGTTTACAGATGACGTACACATTATGATTTCTTGATTTAAAGTGTACAAATGCTGTGGACAGACAAACACAGCTCATGGCTTAATTTAAACACTGTACTGTTAATTTGAATTGAACAATAGTCTATTATGTTAGATTACTTAACCAGTTAACATTATCTAATGTTAGCCAACAAACTAAGGACTGTTATTATTATTATTATTATTATTATTATTATATAACCAAACAATAAAAGTATTTATGGTCCAGATTAGTGGTATGTCTATCTGCCTGTCTCAGAGGTTAAGGCAGGTATCCAACCTGAACCCAAGAAAAGGTCTATGAAGTGCCAAAGAGAGGACCAGCACTGTGTGTCCGGGACACAGAGCACTGAGGACTCAACAGTCATGAGCAAACTCTACAGTACCTATGGTAGAGGGTCCAGAGAGTGCCAGGGCAAGGCTGTCAATAAATAAGACAAAACAGGGTGCCAAGTTACTGAAGTCAGTGCCCTGATGCTCCATGATGGACAGGATACTGGGGTTTAGAACAGACCACAGAAGACAAGACACGAGGTCTCTAGGGGTCAGGTCCAAGTCAGGTCCATGAAAACCTCTAACACAAACAGCTTAAGTTAGTTATTCTACTCACATTTCACACTCATTTAGCATTATGTAATGCAGCTACAGCTGTCACCTCTGAGCAGCAGTGACCCTGCAGGAAGCACAAAACATCACTTGGGAAAATGATGAGCCCCAGCAACAGCAGCCACACTAGTGACACACGGTGAGTGACACTGACCGATACTGGCAGCACATCATCAGCGCAGACATAAAAATATGGAATACATCATAAGGTTGGAGGATGGGCTGGGCCTTGTTTCTTTGATCGTTTTATCAATAGGCACATATTCATCCAGCATCTCAGCATAACAGTAAGGAATTATGCCAAATATTTTGCCTCCAATATCACCAC
This sequence comes from Lutjanus campechanus, assembly GCA_027495735.1. Taxonomy (NCBI): domain Eukaryota; kingdom Metazoa; phylum Chordata; class Actinopteri; order Lutjaniformes; family Lutjanidae; genus Lutjanus; species Lutjanus campechanus. Next base: position 37,322 of record JAJHUR010100284.1, on the reverse strand, counting down.
TATGCAGGTGACCGTAGCAACCAGTATGCTTACAATTAATATACACTTCCCCACACACGAATATGACCATTTATAACTTTGTTGGAACAAAGCAACTCAAATCTCTGCAATAATGGACAAAAATCTGTATTAACTATCCACCCTTTCATTTATGGTCTATGAGAACGATCAGTTATTGGACTCAGACTCCCCCTGGTGTCCATAAAGTGTCACTGCTCCACAGACCTCATTATTTACTTACAACTTGAAAAGCCAAATGGTGAATACCATACGGAAAAGAACAAAGGCAAAAGGGAGAGAGAAAAAAACACGACAAGTTTTAACAAGATTATTTAAATTAAAATAAATAAGTAAATTAGTAAATCGAGAAGTGTAGTAGCCAAAGCAATCACATAATAATATTTGTACTGACTCAGAAGCAGCATCTAGAAACATAATAAAAACAATATGTCTCTCAAAAACCTCCAAATTCATCATCATATGCAGCGCCATTATCCATTCTGTAATCAATAACTTCTTCATCGTAAGAATAAGTTAAAACTCAGCAGTTGCTTTCATTTTTGCTCCCAGAACTTCAGTATTTCTCTAAAAAACAAAATCTCTTTTTTATATAGCAGAAGGCAGAAAAAAATTCCTTCTGCTCTCTAATGCGCACGTTAGAAACATAGCATATTACATACATATTACTAACCTAACCATTCAGGCTCGACTGGAAGAATCTCAATCTCACCTTGCTAGTACTGGGTTGGACCCCCTTTTGCCTTCAGAACTGCCTCAATTCTTCATGGCACAGATTCAACAAGGTCCTAGAAACATTCCTCAGAGATTTTGGTCCATATTGACATGATAGCATCACTCAGTTGTTGCAGATTTGTTGGCTGCACATCCATGATGTGAATCTCCTGTTCCAGCACATTGCAAAGGTGTTCTATTGGATTGAGATCTGGTGACTGTGGAGGCCGCTGGAGTACAGTGAAGTCATTGTCATGTTCAAGAAACCAGTTTGAGATGATCTGAGCTTTGTGACATGGCACCTTATCCTGCTGGAAGTAGCCATCAGACGATGGGCACATTGTGATCATAAAGGGATGGACATGGTCAGTGACAATACTCAGGTAGGCTGTGGCATTTAAACAATGCTCAGGTGGTACTAAGGGGCCCAAAATGTGCCAAGAAAATATCCCCCACACCATTACACCACCACCAGCAGCCTGAACCGCAGGATGGATCCATGCTTTCATGTTGTTTATGCCAAACTATGACCTGACCATCTGCATGTCGCAGCAGAAATCAAGACTCATCAGACCAAGCAACAGTTCTCCAATCTTCTATTGTCCAGTTTTAGTGAGCACGTGTGTTGCCTAGCAGGAGTGGCACGTGGTGTGGTCTTCTGCTGCTGTAGCCCATGTGCTTCAAAGTTCGACATGTGTGTTCAGAGATGGTCTTCTGCATACTTTGGTTATAGTGAGTGGTTTTTTGAGTTAGTGTTGCCTTTCTATCATCTCAAACCAGTCTAGCCATTCTCCTCTGATCTCTGGCATCAACAAGGCATTTTTGTCCGGAGTCCAGTGCCGCTCACTGGATATTTTGTCTTTTTTGCACCATTCTCTGCAAACTCTAGAGATGGTTGTGAGTGAAAATGCCAGTAGATCAGCAGTTTCTTAAACACTCAGACCAGCCCACCTGACACCAATGACAATGCCACGTTCAATGTCACTTAAATCACCTTTCTTCCACATATGGTGCTCGATTTGGACTTCAAGGGGTCATCTTGATCATGTCCACATGCCTAAATGCATTGGGTTGCATCCATGTGATTGGTTGATTAGGTATTTGCAGGAGCAATTGAACAGGTGTACCTGATGAAGTGGCAGGTGTCTATACATGCAAATATATGTAGGTATGTGTGTATGCATGTATGTATGTGTACCCCCTGGTATAATGTCATGGTCCCCGGACCTACAGATGATAATCATTGCTCTAAATGTCTCCAAAATGGAGAAATTGTTTCTACAATATGTTAACAAAAAGCCCAGGAAACGCTAATGTCTGTAAAGTTCACAATACAGTAAGTGAACAGTTAGCAGGATTCCCACCTCTCTGTGCTATCGCTTTAACGGGACGGGCGGTGACGTTGGGACACGGAGCAGAGAGGAGGCTGCAGCTGCAGCAGCTGGACCGACTCCCGCCCGGGACCAGAACTACACACTCACACATCGGCCTGCAGACATTTTGACACACTGTTATCATCACTGTGCACCTGAGTGTTCAGCTTTTACTCCGCTATGAGAGACTACTCTGCCACTCCGAGCAATGGAGGCGCCTGCATGCCCTGCTGCCAAGTTTGCGTCTTCGCCTTTACCGCATTTCTCATCGTCGCAGAGAGGACGGCATGTGAGTCCTACCTGGGACACACACACACACACACACACGCACACACCATGCAACCAAATCATCAAACCAAACTGAATGTTGTGTCATTATAACAGGGTCTCGGTTGATTATATGTGGTGGTATGTGCTCGTGCGTGTTCCTGTGGTGTGTTATTTGACTTTATTGCGTGCGCGTACATGCACATGCGCGCTTTTTTGGCCACAGTGTATGGATGTACAGTGTAGGAGGGCACCCGCTGCTGGAAGAGAGATGCTCTCATGTTCTAGATGGATCTAGATGTCACATTATATTTAAATATCTACAATAATGAAACATAAAAAAAGTATGCATTCGTTCTGATTCAGCGTCTGTCTGCCTCCCGTTATGTTGTCATGAATAATAGAGTCTGAGCAGAGTCTGCAGTCAGCAGCACCAGTGCGCCTCTTTCCTATTTTTATACGCTGCATGTTATGAAATCCTGTCTGCAGCAAAACTGCAGACTCATGGCAGAGTTTTAGATCTGTTAAACTGCATCATTCCAGCTTCTGTGAGATCTGTCCCGAATAAAAACAAAACGGAGCCATGTTGTCATATTTCAGCGCCCTTTTTTAGGAGGTGCATGAATGGACGAGGGGATGGGCGTACCCCAGGATCAGTGGGGCCGGGGCCTAGTCTGCCCGGACAGCACGCCTGTTTGGCAGCTAGAACGGTTCAGATTACAAGTATGGAGGGATGGATGGAGGAGGGAAGAGCTGCAGAGCTCGAACAGGCCAATGATGGAAAGAGTCTCTAAGTGAGGAGAGGAGAGGAGAGCTCCAGTTGTCAACAAACATTAGAGGATGCAGAATAGAGGTCATATGAAAAAGTGTGTCCATTCACAAGATACAAACCGACTAAAATACTTTGAGTGCTGGCAATTAGCCACTGTTGAAATGATGCTGTCCTGATGTAAACATTAATACTCGAAGTACTGCAACATGCAAGTATCACACAAAATAATGCCAGTCTGTTATAAACACTCTTTGTATAAATAATATGGGATTTTTTTTAGATCAATACCAATTTTAGTAGAGGAAAGAAAATCACAGATTATTGATAAGGTGGCCAATATGGTAATGTAATAGAGGCCGACCAATACTGGATTCTGGGGGCTGATGATAATGATGTTGGTGTATATAAATTTTGATATTGTACTTGTGAGTGACGTGTGTGTTTAGAGTTTAACAATAACCTTTGTTTTCCAAAATAACATCAGGGCACCAAAACAGTAAACTTTCACTGGCATTTTAATCATTCTTAATAACTATACATGGAAAATACAGAAAAAATATATAACTTGAATTAAGAAAAAGGATAAATATATATACATAAAATGCTGCCTTTAAAACACAAAATAAAAAATAAATAAAAACAATCTTCATTATGTTAAATAGAATGGAAAAACGTCTTCATATTGGTGCAAATTAGGCAACAAAATGCTGACACCGATATAGATCAATATAGCTGTGACTGGCCAACAACAGTAACTTTATAAAATAATCTTCATGTTAAATATGGCTTACCATTTAAATAACAGATAAATAAGATTTAAATAAATAAATAAACAAACATCAGTACTGTTCAGTATCAGTCAGTTGAACTCCTCTTGTCCACATAAATGTTCCCCATTTTGATAAATCTAAATCACTCCAAGCATAGTTTTCTGTATTATATGGCTTTGTTATCAGTGTATACTGGAAAACATACTACTGCTATTGTTATTATATATCAGTGACAGGACCATATAGGCCGATAATATCAGCCAACCAAAATATCGGTCGAGTTCTAACAAATAATAAAAAGTTACTATATGTATCTGTTTTATGGTCCTACAACTTTGTGTGCAGGTGATGTTTGTCCAAATACGCACAATGTGATTTACCTGTTAATTTGTGTGTTTGGTTTTTTTTATGATTCAAACTGTATCACAGTTTCCTATAGCATCATTTTTGTATTTATTTGACTGAGTATACATGTGTGTTTTTACCCCTGTTTCCCCAGTGATCTACTGCTTCGTGTACTACCTGTGGGTGGGTCACAACTACTGCTATGCCTATCTCGCTGGCTTCACTGCACTGTTCCTGCTGCCAGGTGAGACAACAACAACAACAAGATATCAATCTGTACTTACAACAGAAATATGTAATGTGTGGTCCTCAATTACAGAAACAGATTGAATAACAATAGAGAAGTGTAGATAGATAGATAGATAGATAGATAGATAATGTTTGTTTTATTCTATGCTTCCCAGGTTGGGGTCCTCAGTGGCTCAGTTATCTGTGGTACCTGTCAGATGGACGCATCCGTAGGAAGTCTCTCACCTGGACACACATACTGCACCTGGGTATATTCAAAAGGTACGTGTAACAAGGACAGTTTATAGTAAAACTCTAAAATGCTGAACATTTGCTTATGTTTGATCATTTTGATGGTGATGGTGACATTCCTCTCTGTTCCTCTCTCTCTCTATCTATCGATCTCCCACTTTGCCTCCTCGTCATCTATCTCTGGTCTTCACAGGCTGTGGGAGTGTATGACTCTGCCAGATGAGGATGTGTATGGTGAGATCATGCAGCAGGCTGATGCATCTGCCTTGCGTCTGTTTGAGGCCTTGGTGGTCACCCTCCCTGAGACACTGCTGCAGACCTATGTGCTCATCTGTACGGATATAGGAATTAAGTCTCCAGGTACACAGAGATTGAACTGAGAAAGTATGTGTGCAAGTGTGATGATTTCTAAAATAGCACATATATTGTGTGTGCATACCTGCCAACACTCCCGTTTTTCCAGGTTTCTCCTCACGGTAATCTCCTGGCACCCTCCTGTTTCGTTGTTCACTATGAATTATCGTCATAAATGGTTTTGTGTGTTTCTTTGACACAGGCCTGGTTCAGGGTGCAAAAGCATCCACTGCACCTTCAGTTCAATATTTTGCATTTTCATCTGCACCAACATTGAAATTTAAATAATAAATACCAAGCTCGAGATGATAGGTCTAGCATATGGACTGTATATCTCTGAAACAGCTGTACCAGTCACAGATAAATGTGATAACGTCAGCCCAGCAAACAGAAAGCTTTACATCAGGAAAAGTCCAGCTGTTCAAAGCGTCACAACACACATCACCTCAAATCTGATGAGTATGATTTTCCATCAGGTAATAATGATAAGAATAGAAAATAAAGAAATGGATTTGGTGATAATCATATTGGGCCATCGGGCCATTTTGCAATAATTCTGATGTATCTCACCTCATATATGTTCACATAATTTAGTGTTTAATGTTTCACAACAGCATTTGTACTATTGTACTATGTGTTTCAAGGATAAGGGAAAGTATTGCTTACAGTAGCCTATAAAGCAGCTGTGGGCAGCAGATACCATCCCTCTGCAAAAAATATTTGAGTATTTTGAAACTTAAATGTTGGCATTTATGTGTGTGTGGTATTAAAACTGTACAGTACAATATATGTTGTCTGACAATCCATGAAGTTACCAAATATTTTCAAGTAAATGACACTCAGACAGATCCTCAATTAACTATGGCCCAATAGACCATGACTGCAGACAATTCCATGAGAGACCTGCACAACATAATCATAACAATCTAAGTAACTACTAATACTAAGTATTTGTACTAACACATACTTACTTTTATTTATCAAATAACAATGTGAAAACAGTGTCACAATGTGAAAGGGCTATCTCATAGTGATGAACCTACAGAGAATTGTCATCCTCCATGTTGTTGGCTAGTGATCACTGACCTGCTGGTGAGCATAGTGGAGCATTTAGCAGCTAATGAGCCAGATATTTTGTTCAGGAGTTGGTAGAGACCAAAACAGAGCTAAAAGACAGTGAAAATCGGTCATACATTCAATCATTCATTCAACCAGAAACACATTTCCACATGAATAGTTGATTGAATGTTGCTTCATAACTGTTGGATGTGTAAATAAGTGACTGCTTGTTAACACATTTGCCATATCAACTCAACATGTGCATGTTTTGTTCAAAACAAGCATAAAACAATCATGAAGTCACCCACTGGCTTGTGAACTGCCATTCTGAAGCCCTGAGTTTTGCATTATGGGGGTTGCCATCTTGTTTCTTTTTCTTTTTTTGCAACCAAAGCATGTGCAGTACCAACGAGAGTGTGGAGCTGGTTGGTGACGTACTCCGACTTGGGTGGTGCTTGGTTATGGCAGAAAATAATGGCGGCCTGCCTGGCTGCAAGGTTTCTTTCTTGTATTACAGCTAAACACAAAAATATCTTTCTGAAAACATTTGAGGCGGTAGTAACAGAAACTTGATCCATATTTAATCAGCATTGTCCAGTTTGACAGTTTGATCTGAGCGTCAGGAGGCTCAGTTGGAAACTGGAGACTCAATGGCAGCCACCTGGTTGTGATCTTTCTCACATTACAGCTGAACAGTCACTAGAAACATGTTTCGAAAACCATTTTAGGCGAGAAATAGGCAATGCAGTAACAGAATCTTGTTCCGTATTTAGTCATCATTTATTAGTTTGACAGTTTGATCTGAGTTTGTAAGCCCTGTGTGTTGAGCTGGATGGACTCACTGAGAATCACCTGTCAATCACACGGTAACGACACCCTTAATCATACCCTGCTTTACAGTCTGTTTTACTCTAAATTGGACCATAATTTACAAAACTAATGACTGTGACCACAAACTCATTGGGAAACCGTTTACTGAATCATAAATCAAGTGAGAAGTAGGGTCATTTTGCCGAAAGTGTACATACCATTTGACTTATTTTGGTAGCCTGTGGAGTTACCTCCTGCTGGCCATTAGAAAGAATGCAGGCCTAAGGCACTTCCACAGCAGCTTCACTTTTCGGAGCTGGAAGCTCCGTCCGCTATTTATGATACGGCCTATTGTTCAAAACTTGTTTTCGCTGCCCTCGAGTGGCCAAGAAATCAGTTATTTCTTATTAGTGGTATCTGCTATTCTTACATCAATGTGGTAGTATACCCATATTCAGCTGTTTCTTTACATGTTCATAAAGTAAAGTACTGTATTTACTGTATGGCAAAGAGCTCACATATTCCCATCATGATTATAGTTATAAGCACTGGACTGGTTATCCAGTTCATCACTTCTTGCATTACATCTGCACCACTAACATCTATTATACATTAGTGTATTGCTGAAGATGTAATAATGGGGGAGTTGGCTCCTCTTATAGTTTGTATTGTCTCACTGCAGAACAACTCAATACTTGAAGTCATTTGTGCAAATATCTTTTATCATGTCTGTGATATTTTGGCAGATGCGAGTCGTGCCTTCAGCTTAGGTGGATCATAGCAGATGTAAAACTAGAGGGGCACTCAGAGAGTGCAGACCTCTGCCAAGACCACATGTCCTACCTCGCAAGCAAACGGTATCAGAAGCCTCCTTGGCAGAGATATAGTGTCACTCAAACAGTGAGAATCAAATAACTTTTTTTCTCATAGTGACAAAGTTGTAGACGGTTATCACCAACTCTGCAGTTCCCCTCATCTCTACAGAACATTTTAGTTTTACAACTCACAGCTTTACTGTTTTGTTTCAGTCACACTGCTCTCATAAGCTTTCTAATAAGCTTTATATCTACAATGGGCAGCTATAGTCTGATAAACCCACTGTACAGCCCAGCACTTAATGGCAGGCAAAGTTAATGACTAGCAGATCAATGCCAGATATTTCCCTCAGGAGTTGGTAGAGATCAGAAACACATCTGAAAAAGAGTGAATATTGGATTTACCTCATTTTGACCACAAGTGAGTCAGGCATGTTTTTCACTTGCAAGTCGCACCCAACAAAAACGAGCTGAAGCATTTATTTAAACTTAGTCTATTTTTTCGACAATAGAGGTACAAACACGAGGCTTCTGCCCAGTAAAAAAGCACTGACAGCGTATTTTATGCACATTTTGTAACCCGGAGCAGAGTGTGCTGCTGAGCTGTTCTGGTTTAATCTCACCGACTCCCCCTTCACTTTACCCAGCAGCTGAGACACAAGACACAAGAACTTCTTGCTCTTTTTCTGCAGTGTTCTCGCGGGCAAACTGTACATTAACTGCCACTAGACAACTTCACTGATAAACTTTCATCCCTTAGCTCTCTTCGCTAACACCTGTCTGCTCTGAACACAGCCACCAGCACTCTCTTTCTTGCAGCAGCCTTATATCAGCCGTTACAATGTATCATGTTATTCACATTTCTTTTCCTCCCCCCAGCCTCTGTGTGTTTTGCGGTGTGCTTGTTGTCTCTTGCCTGGGCCTTGGTCCTCTATGCAAGAGCCTGTTCACTCATTAGACCGGGACATCTTCAAATGACCCCTGCTGCCATTCTTTGTCGACTGCTGTGGAGGGTGAGCATATTTAAACAACCTTCCAACAGCCTATAGTGTATACTGTATATCAAGAACAGTATAAGCATCATTAGGGGCTGTTTGATACGGCATGAGTGCATGCTTTGGCTTTGCTTGTGTGACAGGTCTTTTCTCTCCATCTGCAGGTGAGTATGTTGGGATCTCGATTTGCTGTTCTCATGCTCTTCACACGAATCTTCAAACAATGGATCCTGGGAGTCATCGGTAAGTCTGGAAGCCAAGGCCTCATCTCAAAGCTCCTATTTGTCAGATCTGACAGTCCATTATCTGCTGGATTAGGACACATTGTTGGTTGAGTGAATGATTTTGTCTAAAATAGTGTGTTTGTGTATATATTATTAATGTGTCTGTGTCAGGTGTGCACTGGCTGGGTGCAACTTTCTGGATGGTGTCCCAGCAGACTGACATCATACGTTCAACGAGTCGATGGAGAATCTTCAACCTCGTTCTGGGAGCCATTCACATCTTCCTTTTCCTCAATGTGAAGATCGGTCAATCCCGATGCCGCATGGCTGGCTTCTACCTGGTACGTGTGTGTGTTTGTGGTCACTTCATAACTGTGTGCCAGAATCTTTTGAAGGGCCACTGACAAATACAGAAACACTGACACACAACATCTGGAGCCCAAACCCTCTGCAAATGACTTTGTCTGCAGAAACTTTAAAGTTATGAAACTTTCAGTCACATTACAGGTATTAGTTAAATATTAGCTAATACAATAACTGAAAACATGAATGTTTGTACTATGAACTTTTTCAAGTAAAAATTAGTGATAGAGGTGTGTAGGATCCTAATGGTTCTAGGTTTATGCGGTCTGACCACATGCCAAAAATGTACCCCTGTGATATTGTAATTTGCTTTAGATAAAAGTGTCCACCAAATGGCGTATCTGAGATAATGGAATGCATTAATAATGCAACAGCTGAATCAATGTAATCTCTCGAATAACAATCAGATATACAGTAAGCATGATAAAAAAAAAAAAAGAATCATAAGACTGTCAGACTGATATTGATTTCAGTTGTGGGAAAAGCTAACCATCTTCCTGTGTTTCTATTTGTTTTTCTTTAGGTAATGTTCATAGAGAACGCTCTTCTTCTTCTGGCCTCCTCATGGTTGTTTACCATGGTGTCCTGGGATACTGTAGGAATCCCAGCTGCAGTGTTCTCTAGCTTCCTCATTGGTGAGAGACACAGCCACACTCTGTAAAACGATACTAAAGGGCTGTCCATACCAAGAATGATATCTATAAGAATAAATATATTGTTTTAAAAATCATTCTGGATCAAGTGGATGGCGGAGTCCACGTCACAACTATAACAACAACTTCAATGGTGAACAATATCGTTGTAATGACTTTTGGACCAATTTGATGAATGATAGACACAACGATAGCCAATCAAATTGTACCTGACTTTACAGAGTATTGCCTACAATTTAATAATGCTTAGATAACCTAATGTTAGGCCAGAAAAAAATTAATTAAATAAATTAAAAGTTCTTTTTAGATCTTTTAGGAATTTTGTGAACTCATATCTTTCTGGCTTTTCTTTTTGTTTCTCTGAGCTACGTGCAGCAGTAACAGTTTATCAATATCCATTTTCCTGAGCTGTCAATACAGCTGTAGTGCACAGCATGAAATTCTTCATCAGTGTGAATGCTCACATCATTATTGTTACAGTTATTGTTGTGGTTATCGTTTTTGGTGTGAACAGCCCTTGTTAGTCCACAGCCATGTGAGCTCCTTTTTCATTTTTTCCAAGTCCTCCCTGTTTCTCTTCCATTTACCCGTCCCTCTCTCTTTCTTTCTCTTCAGGAGTGATAGCTCTGGTGCTGTACTATCGTTTCCTCCACCCTAAATCCTTTGAGATTTTCCAGAGTATTCGCCACAGGGGGATAGGTGGAGCCTGCATGGAGCGTGGATCTACACTGTCACTGGAGGAGAAAGTTACACCCACTTTCCATCGCCATGCAACACTCTCTGGTCTGTCTGTGTGCCCACCTGTCTGTCTCTCTGTCTTTCTGTCCATCGATCTGTCTGTCTGGTCTGTCCGTCCGTCTGTCTATCTATCAAATATCATTATAATGACTGTGGCTGTTAATCTAATCAGGAGGCGGGACCCTCATGGATCTCCCTATCCAATGGGAGGGCTGGAGACATCACCACTGGCTGCTGATTCGCTTAGCCATGAAGACAGGGGATGTAACCAGGATCTGGTCGGCGTATGGCGAGGGGGGACTGGCTGGACTGATGGGTCTGTCTGAAGAAGTTCATTCCCCTGATGACTTTCATGTCCCTCGGGTTTGTTCCATTCCTGTTGCTGACTGTTCTGCTTAAAAGAGTTATTGGTTTTGTAATGAGACTAAAAAAGTATTAATTTCATTCAGTGCGTACTTGCTGCATATGTCCTCCCTACCATGCAGTCTTAGTCTGATGTCTTTCAAGATTACATGAAAGGGTTTTTGTGATTTGTCAGATTCCATCACTTCAACCACAAGTTCCACAACCAGCTCCTCAGCCAGCTCCACAACCAGCTCCACCACAGGTAACTGAGGGTCTACAGGCAAGATCTTTTGATTTATCTTTTGTTTAATTTATCTATCACATTTAAATGATCTATTCCTATAATTCAAACTAAGACGACAGAAAATTTGCTTCCATTTGAAAATAAAGACAAATTAGCTGAAAGCAACACATAGACTGCACCAATTTTCACCAGGTTTGGCACATTCTTCTACAAACAAATCTGTGGTGACCATATGACTAATTTTGAATATTATAACCACTTAAAAGTTCTGTACAGTGGCTTTAAGATTCTTGTAGTGTAATATAGTAAAATAAAGAAAGACTCGGTTGCACGTTTCAGCCCACGTGGACATGACGTCAAATGTTAGTAGGCTCAACCACCAGTTGGCTACAAAAAGTTGTATCTGTACATATTACTCACATTGTCTGTCGACAGATTGTTCCTTTTATTTTCACTTTCGCACCACATGAATCACTTATATCAGCCTAAACGTTTTCATGTTTGAGCCTATCTCACATTTTATGCCTTTCTTCATCATCTGTGATGTGAAAAAATCTGAATCCACACAGTCAGAGGAATTAAAGTGTGTGTCCTGCTCATAGCTCAGATATAAAATTCCAGCGTACCACAGAGCGTTTCTCCTGCAGGCTGCTCACAGCGCTGTCAGCCACTGCAGCATGTCATCTGCTCTCCATTTCTATCACTGTTAGTTTTGTAATTTGTGGTGATTTTGAGACTCAGTTTTCACCTTGTCTCATCAGTCACATGGATTTTTTTTTTAGCAACTACACCCACAAATATAAAAATATATTTATGTTTGTCCTTATTTATATTCCTTGCTGAAATGTTATCCTTGTGATATTTATAAGCTTTTATACGACTGACTGACAAAAAAAAAGAAAAAAAGAAAAAACAAACAAACCAAAAAAGCGACTGCTCAAGTTGAAGAACGTCAGTCGACTGAGGGGTCTCTGACTGATGATTCCACTTGCGGGAGGCAGCCGAACTGTCTGCGGCCTGAAGCTCAGCTGTTTGTTTTGTCCCCAGGTGACAGAGGTGGTCCAGCCACCAAAACCATCTCCATCCACTGTCATAGCCAGACCAGTAAGAAGAGCCCCACCCACAACAATCCAGGATATACGAAGGATTCCGGAGATTATCCCAGTCCAGGAGGTGATTCCTGAAGAGGCCACAGAGGAAGAGTCCAGTGCTGCAGCATCAGAGGAAAAAGGTTGGATGAACACTGAACCCTACCACTGCACAATTAAAAAACAAACAGTCAGCGACCACAGAAACATAAAATACTCTTTAATAGTTGAATCCTTCAAACTATCGTAGTAAAAATGATCATGTTCAAAGTACCCACTGATGTATGATGATACATTATGACATGAATGGATCAACCTGGTTTGTTATAATGTTAATGCAACAAATTGACTGTTGTACAGTATTATAGACGGGGAAACAGTATTATTAATATCCAACATCACTCACTTTTATCTATTATATGAGTGAACATTTTGATGAGGTGCCATGTGTTCTGCTCCATTCATTGTGCAGCTTTAACATGGCTGTGTTTGACTACCCAGACAGCACATCAGTCTGCACTGCTCAGTCCTGCATCTATGATCATATTGTCTGCATGACCCTGAAATAATTTGGCCACTTGGGGGCAGTAGAAACAAGCTGTGAACTCAGCATTGACGTTACTTCATTGATGTGATTACAGTTACAGAGCAACATTATCATTCACTTGGAGTCTGCTGTTTGGTGCTGAGCAGGTAGTGTACAGGTTTTTAAAACAGCAGCCTTCTGTGACTGAAAATGACTCATATGAGAGGAGGGAGAGTCAACTAAAACACTTGCAGCTAAACAACTGTGTGACTCCGTAGAGGTGAAGGGAGCTACAGAGTCAGGTGTTTATTTTCTGGGGGTTCATTAGTAGTTATGTGGTCCATTGTTAAAGTAACAACATTGGTTTAATTTTGGTAATTTGAGGCATTTGTTCACATTTAAAGTAAGTGTGGAAATTTTTGCTGTTTCACAAAGCTGTTTAAGGAATAGTTCAGGTTAGAGTCAGTGTATTACCTACAGTAAATGCCAGTCAGCTTGTCCTCAGTTTGGAGAAGCAGAGCAGCCACCTAAAAAAAATCTAAAAATATCAGTTTAGGCACATGCTATATTTAGAATATTTACACCTCTTTACTTAAATATCGCTCTCTCCAATAAATAAATATCACTCTCTCTAAACCAACCAGCCTCCACTGGTGAAATCAGTCATTTTACCTGGTGTACCACTGCCTCGATTTCTTAATTTGTTTTAGGGATGCACCGATACCAGCATCGGGTATCGGTCCAATACTATACTCACATACTCATACTAGTACTCATAAAACTACTCTGATACCCCACACCCGATACCACGTCACGAAAAGTAGCCTCTCGACACAAACAAACATCTAAAGAACCTACATGACGTAGAGATCAAAGCGCATGCTGATGCTTACCTTCTTTTTTCATCGCGTCATCATCATCATCAGTGAGAGACTCGCTGTCCTCAACAACATCCACTAATGACCGCAGCGACTTTGGAAACTGTCCGTAAAATTCAATGTAATTCCATGTGCACCTGTAGACCGCAGCCAGCTGCTGTCCAATAAGTCCCGGCTGGTGTAAAGTAGTTGAATGTGACTAATTTTCTTTGTGATAAGCTGCTACAACTTCTCTTTGTGTACTTAATCTCCAGTGAAAAGGTCTGACAGCACAGTACACCCAACTTCACTCTTTGGGGCTCACAGCAGGGTAAACAAAACTGTTGCACATGGCACAACACTCATACCTGTCCCCCATAAACAATGGCAGGTAGGAACTAATTAGCTCTTAGACAAGACGGACACGAAGAAGACACATAAATACTAATTAAAGTGCTGTAAATGATAATGAAATAATTATGATATATAACAACATCTGTAACAGTAAACTTAATTCTGTAAGTCCATAATCACGTTGGGAAATTATTATACTGAAATATATCACGTACACAGTAAACTGCACATCTTAATAAGAAACAAAAAATCAAAACAAAACAAACTTACTACAAATAACCCAAAAAATGTCATGTGTGCAGTAACTATGGTTACAGTTGTAGCAGGAAACAGCAACAATGATTTGTTATGTTTAGAAAGTGAGCATCTAATGAAAATAAAACATGTTTTTGAAGTTATTGTAAGAACTTAAATGGCATTATTAAGTACTCGTATCGGTAGTCGGTATCAGCAAATACCCAAATGTAAGTACTTGTACCCGGTCTGAAAAAAAGTGGTATCAATGCATCCCTAATTTGTTTGGGATATTTCTCTGATATAGCGTCAGTTTTTCATTAGAAAAGGCTGTTTGACAGCAAAGTGAAAGTGAAAATGCTCAAAATATAGCATACACTTTAACTGATTTTATTTTTTTAGGTGGACCTTTTTTAAGTGACTGAAATACCTTTTGTAGCTGACTCTGTCCACAGCAGCACATTGCTTACACATGGCTGCTTCAGGTTTAAACAGCAAATCTGAATTTTGAAAATGTCAGAAATGGATTCAACATCCTCAATCACCCCCCTAAATCACTCCAATATTGTCCAAATTGGCCAAGCACTTGCTGAAATATTGTCCATATAAAATTATTATGACACTTTCTGCTGATTGATTATGCAAATTAACCAACATATGCGAGTTAGCATCCAGTATATCCAACAATGCAGTGGTTTCAATATACTTTGCCTTTTAATTTAATGTGATTTCATTTTCAAAGGTGATGAGGAGTTTCAGAGTGCTGCTTATGGCTCACCAACACCTTCATCTCCGCGGCAACAAGGAAGCCTCCGCCACATCGATAGCAATGCAGGAACCCTGACTGAAGCCTCGTCCTCCGTGGGTTCCCTGGACATCAAGACTCCAGGCTGGTCACCTGAGCGTCGTTCCCCTCTCCTGATTGGTTCCCCAGAGAAAAAGCCATCATTACCCGGAGAGTCCAGCACCACACTGTATTTCAGTGCCGATGCACAGTCTCCCTCCAGTGGGAGCTACCTTGGTTGGGGCTCCGAGCTGTCGCCCATCTCCACCTATAGAAGTCCCTACCGGATCAGGGAGGCTCGTTTTGTCACATCCACCCCACGACTGGAGCCTCGAGCTGGAGCAGAAAGTCCAGGCCTCGCCCCTGTTGTTGTCATCCCTGCCACTCCTACGCCTGGTGCAACACCAGGTGGTACCCCTTCAGCTTCGACCCCTGCTGCTTCTACACCTGCAGCTTCTACACCTGCAGCTTCAACGCCTGCTGGTTCAACACCTGCTGCTTCAACACCTGCTACTCCAGGTGCTACAACTCCTGGTGCTACCACGCCCAGTACTCCGATCATTCCACTCACTCCAGTTGTCTCCCACGCCCGCAAACAGATGGTCCAGTTTGTGGACACTACGGAGCGCGCGGTGTAAAGAGGGTGGGGGTAAAGGGGAAGGGAAATCTGGAGTGGGCACTGATACATTTTTCAATTTAGCAGTTAAAGATATACATGAATTCATGCATTAACTAACTTGTGAAAGGCTTGGTGAGGAGTTTAGAGGGCACGTTCAGCTCAGCTCATCAGTGGAAGGATCTGCAGTACAAATTAATATTTATGATTTTCCACTGATGTGCAGACACATGGGTCAAATTAGTAGAAAATAGGATTGCATTGGTACCACAGAGGCAAAGCCTTTGCCACTCAATGCAATTCTTGAAGGGATAATTCGGATTATTTAATGTGGGATCGTGTGAGGTGTTTATCCATAGTCAGTGTATCACCTACAGTAGATGGCAGTCGGTGTGCCTGCAGTTTAGCAAAGCAGACAGGAGCACCAGCACAAAAGCTAAGCAATGTAATGCTGTGGACAGGGTCTGCAACCAAAGATACAGTATATTAGCCCATTAACTCAAAAAGGCCCATTTAAAGAAATCAATTGATTTTTTTTAGGCGGCTAAACTATATTTTGCTGCTGATTCTGTCCATACATACGTTTCTCAGCTTCCTACAATGGTACCCCTGCTGTTTCTCCAAACTGGGGGCATGCCAACCACCATCTAAAGTAGGTAATACACTGACTATGAATAAGTACTTAATACAACCCCACTTCAAATAATCCAAACTATCCCTTGAATAGTGGTGTAACAGGTGATAGTCTGCCGTCTACTGAGGCTGCAAGAGGAGTTAACCATGGCAAAACAGGTGTACAAGGGAATTGGCCATTTTTTGATGAAAATATACTATGGATCCATATTTACAGAAGATTAGATCAGGGTTACTGATCAAAAGAAAACACAGATAAACATTTACAGGTGCTAATGAGTGTCGGGCAACACTTTCATTCATTTAGATTAGGGCTGAACAATGTGCACCATATTGATATTATGTTTGATAGATATTGCAATATACGCCACAACTGTAGTGGGAATGGTAATTTTTGCATTTAATTTTCACTGAAAAAATATGAAAATCTTTACCAAACAAGCATGATCCCTTACTGGAGAATATCATCACAATGCTTTATTTATGATAGTATGTTGTGACTCATTTTACCTTTATCAAATAATTGCAGCTCTTGCTATTTGGATTTTGCACTGGGCAATATTGAGATTTTAATATTTTGATTCCTTGTTCAGCCCTAATTTAGATAAACCCTTACACTTTGTCATTTTTAACCATTAGAAACTATCCACAGAAAGCCTAATGCAGTCAAGTCTCTCGCTTATTCAGGCAATGCAGTCAGCTGAGGTTACCTCCAAAATTTAGGTACAAACGAATCAGCACAAAATCATTTGATGATTATATTTGAAATCATGGAGCATAAACAATCGTGCATCAAGGCAAAGTTATTTAAATAGTAGTTGGAGCTCAATGAAGAAGAATTATCTAAATGAATCAGTTTAATTAAACTAGTTTACAGTAACCAAACATGCTGTCCACCAGGCTGCTGAGCAGAATCTCCTGTAATCCCTTTGCCAACGCCATTCTCTTTTTTCAAATTAGTCTGAGTCAATGAAACCAATGATCTGTTACGAAATATATAAATAATGCATACTTATACAAATGCAAAACGTACCTTCAAAGTCATTGATGTTATTATGCTAGCAAGTGCTTTAGATGATGTTGAACGTCCTGTCCAGTGTTCAGGAAGCCACTCATTCATCCAGTCATACGGTTCAGTACATGGTTAGTGTTTACACACATTACTAACACACACAGAGACACAGAATTCCTATTTACAGTCTGTAAAATAGTCAGATCTGTTCATTGATCTGTCTGTTTTTATTTTTATGAAACTATCAGATAAGGAAATGACAAAAAGCAAAGGTCTGAGGGAAAAACATTTTATAACTTATATGCTAAGCTTTCCTTTGCTAATTGCAACTGCAGTCATTCAGCACTTTACAACAGAAATGGTACAGCTTAAGTTTATTGTTAGTCAGCGGCTGTAGCATGATGTCCTGTATACTAAACTATGATTATAACATGAATCTATCAAATGGAAATTAAGAAATGTAGAATGTTAAAGGAATGTCATTAAGTAGTCTAGTGATCATATATTTGATATCAAAATGTATAATTTACATTTGTTATGATTTTGTTTATGATCTGCAGAAATGCTTCAAATCTCTAAACTGATACATAAATAATCAAACAAAGTCTCTAGAATCTAGACATGTTCCTCATATACTCATACTTTCCCTACAATTACAAAAGTACAAACAGGGACAAAGTGAAAGAGGAAATATTAGTGACAAAGAAAAGATATGGTCTGCTGGACATCAGGAGTGTGTTCTTGTCTCTAAGAAGAGGAGGTAACGTGTATGGACTCCTCTCACAATCACATTTTATTTATTTTTTTAATTGATGACAGAAGAGAAGTGTATGAATGATAAGATATATATGATAATGTATGATACGTGTATAATGTGGCAGCAGTTGTGTGTACTGTCAATGTGAGTTGCTATGGCAACAAACATGTCATGGAGGACGGTTAAGTTGACTCACTACCACGATGTTCATTCTGACTGTGCTACTGTTCCAAATTGTTGAGGTCCAAAACTGGTTTAAATTACAGATTTTTGATTTGGACTCCTACTTCATCATCTATGTATTGGTTGGTAAAATAATTTACTGCATGGTACCCTAATCTTCAGCATATACATAGCATTGTTTTTAGCTGTTGGCATTTATTTACTTATATTGGTTTTATTAAAGAGCACGGTGAGTGAGCTGTTGTCAGTGAAGTGTAAAGGCACATGTTGAAACTATGTGCACGCCTTGTGAAAAAAGTTGAACTTGTTAAGTATAATATTGTCAAAGGTGACTGTTTTTCATTGTGTAGAGGGAAATATCACTCTTTAATTTTGTGCTAAACAAGAAAAAACATCCTCAGATAGGATAACCCATTGCAATAAACATAAAGATAATAATTGGTTTTCAGTTACATGCCTGTAGAGTGTTTGCATAGGGCTCGTTACATTACACCCCACTGAAATAAATGGAAACCTCCACCAGAGAACAAGGCTTCCTAAACATTGTTAGCCTTGTCAACTTAATCTAAAGTTCCAAGTGTGTAATATTTGGATTTTAGAAATGGCATACAGTATAACACAAAGAGAGAGAGAGAGGAAGACACACAGCAAAGGGCCATAGGCTGGAATCAAACCCATGGCCGTAGCTGAGGACTCATATGTTGAATCACTGGCAGAAATCCAAAAAACATGGTCTTAAATGAATAGCTCTAACTCTAAATGACTATTGCTATCTCCTGCAAAGGCCATTATTCCCAAATATGTGACATCCTTCAACCTATCCAGTAGTTGAACCTCCTACCTCAGTAAAACTGAATTTCCCTCTGACAAAACTGATTTAATGTTTTTTTTTCTTTCATAACTCGAAAATTTAATCGTTTACTTTATGATTGAAAACACTCTGAGCCTGTTTAACAACACAATACGAACAAAAATAGTGTCGACTTGAAAAAAATTTCCTTTTGTAAATGATAAATCTGATACAGCATTTTTGTTCATATGAATTAGCTTTCCTTTTAATTTATAGTGCTTCTGCTTTAAGAAGTAGTTCTTAAATAAAATAAAATAAAATAAAATGTAGGTAGCCAGCCATGAGTATCTTAAAAAAAACTGGCATGAGTTATCTTTGGCAATAAATATTTTAATTATACATGTAAACTGCAAAACAGACAATGCAGCAGTCAGTAGCAGTCCATTTATTAAAAATAATAAAATAAAATACAATTTAATTAGCTGCATAATATCACAGCAGATATCATTACAGTCTGGTACAGTATAGAGACATTTTTTTTACTGTGTTTTTTGGTATATTGTTACTTCCTTATTTAACAGTATAAATATTTTGCAAGGAAAGACACTAGGTAAGAGGCAGAGGTTTTAGAATCAAAATTTTGCATAAAGGCAAATGGTGGAAACAATAATGTGCTGTCAGTGCCAGTATTATGTTATGAATATTATTTATTTCAATATTTGATTTCAATCTTGTAATCATAGAATGTAGTATTTAGAAATATCGGTCTTCCATGTATATTTGTCCTTTATTTTTGTTTTTGCTATATTACTTGACTTTATTTCTTTATCTCTAACAAATGTAATAACTATGAGGTAAGGTCTGTATCTGTAAAGAGCTGTTAAATGGTGGTGCTGTGCATGTTTGGGCAGCACTTTGATAACATTTACTGATTTATGGAACAAAGTGCAGAGAAAAACATGAATTCTCTAACAAGGTTCTCCATATATGTGCTGGTAGATAAAGAAGTCACTGCATGTTTCTCATTGATAGAGCCGTCCACAGAATTGTATGTATTCCTTTAGAGAAAGAAAGCACTACTGTAAGTACACCTGCACACACACACGCACTCACACATACGCACACACACTGCAGTAGTTAACACACATGCTAGAATGTATGTGTACGCAGCAGCAATAAGCCAGCTAATGACATGTATCTTAGTGCACTTATTAAAAAATACCCACGCACATGCTTTATTAGACAATGCCTTGGCTTGATCATCATGAATCGGCGCTTTGCCTTGTCGAAAGACAGCTTCAGCTCGTCTCGTGTATGTGTGTTGCTTTATATTACAACAATGTGCTTTGCTTTGTGTACCTGATGTGTATGATAACATTTGTTTGTGTTTCTAATTTGACTCATTTTGTATTTTTTTAAACTTCTTTTATATTTGGTCAGGTTTACTGTTATGAAATGTGTGAACAGCCACGGTGCAGTGTTTCAAGGTTTTGTGCTGAATGTTTCACATGTGAAATTATTTAAAGACGAGTTTTCATTGACAGACTGGAATTAGCTTGCTGATTGAGTGTAACATCACTTAGTCACCAGACAGCCTTCATTTATCAACATGCGTCACCTGATCTCTGCAAGGATTTCCACAGAGCAGCTGTGGCTGGCGGTAGTGAGTCATACCTGTGCTATTGATGTGACAAAATAAAGTCATAGATCATGATCAAAGCTCAGAGTGCTGTCTTGTATGTTGTATGTAATGATCTTCTTTTATTCATTCAACATCGGTGCTATAAGCTTTAGACAAAGATAGACTATTTGTTTTAACTTTAAAAAGTTAGTCTCCCCACTGCCTTAAAATTTCAAGTTGATAAAAGACAAAAAACAATCCTTTATTAAATAGTAAATCTGATACAGCATCTTTTTGTTTGTATAAAATTTGTTTTTCCTTTTTACTTAAAGTGCATCTTCTAAATTGACTTTGGCCAAGTGGTAAGATGAGATAATATTGTAATGACTCGAAATAAACGTTTCTAGTCAAATACACTTTATATTAATTCAGTTGGAACTTGAGAAAACATGTTCAAAAAACTTGTTGAAATTCAATTTGCAGATAGTTTTATTAACTTATGTAGCTCAAAATGTGGCATCATTAATAAATTGAGACTGTTTCATAATGAGTTTAAAAAAAAACTTGTATTAACTTTGAGTTTTTGTGTAAAGGGGGGAGGGACTGAATTCAATTCTAACCTCTATCATGGTTCACTGTGTTTACATTATTGTGAAAACAAACATGACTTATCTTAAAGCTCTCAGGAGCACTTTAACTCCCACACAATGCATGGTGGGAAATATGCTTATCATGTTTCTTTAAAAACAATTACTTTAACTTTGTACAGTAAATTCACTCAAGACATTATTTAAAGTCAAAAGACTTCAAGATGGACAAACTCATGTTTACAAGTTCTGAACTACTATGCTGCAGTTCACCACCCAGGGCAACAAATACACCAACATTAAACAGAGATAATAATAAAATGATAATAATAATGATAAGTTAAATAATTGTTTGAGTTTGGTTGCCTGGTTAAATATGAAAGTGTTTTTTGTCACTTACACTTTAAAATGAGGATCTGCTCATGTGCAACTTGCTTGATAAAACAATGATTAGTGTGCTGTCCTTTATTTGTCCCATCTCATCATTTTGAAAGTCAGCTGACAGACTAATAGAAGGAAGAGAAAGCAGCTAGACAATCAACATGTTCTCTGTGGTCAGTCATCAACAGCATGATTCAGCAGCCAATAAAACTTGACATTTCCATCAGTTACAAACCACTTATCAGAAGAATAAAAGTACACTGTAACAAGAATGCTGGAAAATATTCAGTGACTTACTGGCAGCAATGAACTGGTATGTTGCTGTAAATACATTTCACAGTATGATTATATCAGGACCACAGTACTGTAACTTTTATTACAGTAATAATCAGCATTCTGTATTTTTTATCACAACACTAATTTAACTACTGTTAAAGGCATCACTGCATTAATTTTGATACTATAAATTATTAACTGTAGAAAATGAAGACACTTTTTTAAAGATTATTTTTTGGGCTTTTGCCTTTGTTTTGATAGAGACAGCTGAAAATATGACTCGAAAGGGGGTAGAGCGAGACGGGATGACATGTAGCAAATAGGCTGCAGGCGGGAGTCGAACCAGCAGCCGCTGCAGAAGACTAACAGCACATGGGGTGCACACTCCATCAACCGAGCCACAGGGTGCCCCATGAAGACACAAAAATGTAATTTATTTCTTACTTTTAAATACTTTAGTGTATTTTCTAAAAATTAAAAAAAAACATTTTAAAGTGTTTTAGTTTAGCTGTTTCACATTAATCAGTGATCAAATTAATGCTGAATGTTCTCTGAATGAGTAAGTGACTGCTTATGAGTTATGGCTATGTACACTGTATTCTGAAATTCAGAATAATTACTTTTTTTCATTAAAATTTAATAAAAACAAAAAGACAGCAGCAAGGAGGCACCCCAGCAAGGTGGACAAAAAAATAATCTCAAGCCAGTTGAGTAGAGATGAAACAGAGCTGAACATTATGATGTCACATTGAAGGAGGAGCGTAATCGGATTTCAACCTATTTAACATACTATCTATGTAGCAAACTCACTATTTGGACTGCAGCCTCCATTTTACATGTGCAAGTTCTACATATTGCTCCTTTAAAAGTGAAAATGAATAAAAACCCTGAACTGGAATTTGAACTAAAACTGTAGAACAAGTTTTCTTCATGGGCTGAAAAATTCTCTTTCTGGACTGGAATCTTCTTCACTGCAGAAGAAGAATAAAGAGGAATTAGTAACCAAATAATCAGGAATGTAAAGTAATATATACATTGTATAGACAGGTTTCTTGTTTACAAACATTACAAGGTGAGCATGCATTCAGGGGGGCAAAACAGCTTTGGTAGCTGGTCAAAGATTATATTCAACAGATATAATCAATGTACATTCAGCATGGTTTTGTAAATCCTCGTTGACTCAATGATAAAATGCCATTTCAGAGTTGGATCTGTTTGTTTATCTTTCACATCATATTCATATAATATATAAAAACTTTATGTGTTGCTGACATGTCCTGTTAACTTTGCTCAACATGTCAGGTTTTGCTGGTTATTGATCCTGTTTATCCTCCTTATTTGTTCATATCAGGAACATTGTTATAACATTAGTGTCAATGAGCTAATTAACTCAAAGTAAAAATGTTTATGATGAGGTTATTTTATGGCCACATTTAAAAGAAATTTGACAGCTACTGTAAACATCCTGTACAAAGCATGAGACCCGTGTGACAGGTCGATCTGGAACAGTGATGAATGCTGCAGCCATTGTGAGCCACGCTGAGCTGTCAGGTAGCAGAATTTTCAGTTCGGCAAATAAAGCTGCTGCTGGTAACTGATAATTACCTGCTTCTCATGGCCAATACTGATAAGATAACCAATAATTTCACACTTTTGTATTAAAAAAAGTTCACAGGAACACACAATGAATATTGGTATTGATAAATTATTGACTGATATTGGCCTATCACAGTATATCAGTCTATATCGGTATTGGCAAATATTAGCTGATAAATATTGGCTCTAATAATGTCTGATTTGACAGATGATGTCAAAGCATTTCATTTGAATTCTTCAGCAAAATGTTCAATAAAGGTAATAGTATATTTGTTAGGTTTTTTGGTGAAAAATAACGGAACATTTGAAGAGTCAGATTTGTTCTTTATTTTTGTTGTAATAGTGGTGTCAGTCAGATTTGGTTTGATCAGAGCTGTTTTAGTTTTTAAATTAAAGTAAAAACTACAGGTTATGAACAAGGTATGAACTTTTTAAAAAAATACAAACATGTGAAATCATCCGTTATCTTATTGGTATCAACCGAGTGAAGCAAATAATTATTGCAACAGCTGAAAAAAATCCATATCGTGGATCTCTACATACAGTATAACTTGTAGTTTATGGACAGCTGAGGGAAATAAGGGCCAAAATGTAGAGAGCAAAGATCAATGATTTGATATTCTAGTGATGTTGCTCCTACACCAACCCAATAATGTGATGAGAGCTGCGCTAAACTAACATACACACCAAATTCTTTGATTGCAACTTCTCAAAATGTGAATATTTTCTGGCTTCTTTCATCCTCGATGACAATAAATTGAACATGTTTCAGTTGTGGACAAAACAAGACATTTAAAGACATCACCTTGGTCTTTGTGAAACAATGATCAAGGTTTTTCATCATTTGACATTTTACCAACCAAACAACTAATTGATTAATCAATAAAATGATTAACAGTTAATGACTAATTAAAATAATCATTAGTTGCAGCCTTACAAATAGCAACAGGTTGTCATAAACTACAGACACAATTATATCAAATGTAAATTTCAAATATAACAATAAAAATATAGGTTAATATTATAATAGCAAAAGGACAAAGTAAAACTAGTTTTTCAATAGATTGTATGAGAGAGTTGAAGGTAAAGTGGGGACAGAGAGGTTGAGTTTCAGCACCACCTGGCGGTCAGATCGAAATAGTGCCGCTCTACAGCGTACCGTTGCGCCAAACTCTCTCATTTTTAAGTATGTTTTTGCTGGTTCAGATTCACATCATTATTTGCCTTCTGTAATAGATCACCACCTGCTTGATAAACCAGGACAGCCAGGGTCGGAATAAAGAAGGAAGAGTTGTGGTGAGTTTCGGTGTCGTTGTGGATCACATGAGCTCCATTCATGTGACTGATTCACGTGGTTCCAACAATAAATGAACGAGGAGGGGGACTGTTTCACAGTCACACACTTTATTGACCAGTGAAGAGAGGGGAACCTGGAGCTGAAGATTTAAGAGGCACAGCTGATATACGAGACACAGGTAAATGATTTATTTTGTGCTTTTGTCCTTAATATAAAAGCGGCCTCAGTTTTTCATGTTCCTGTTGTCGGCCGTTACTAGCCTGTTTACACCGTGAGTTAGCAGTTAAGCTAGCTAAATATGTTACACTTTACACAAACTAATATAACACGTAAAAGAGTATGTTCAATCAGTATTTTGGACTGACATCAAAGGATTTGATACAGAAAGCAGTTCAAGTCCTCTTTATAGCAGTTATTTGTCTTCGTAGCTCAAATGGTGGTTGTTTTTGACCCAGTTTACGCTGTATAGACAGAGGTGACGATAAGATAAGCGTTTGAAAGCTGGCAGAGCTAATTTATCAAAACATGCCTAACCATCTAATTTATTAATGATTCAAACTCTCAGAAATGACAATGGACGACTGGTATAGGCGACATCTCAGTCAAAGAAAGCAAGAAACTTAAAACCTGAAGTTAAAGTGAATATGAAACATAATATTGAGCTGCAATGACACATCAGGGGAATGGAAACTGAAAGCAAGTTTTTATGGGAGCTGCAGGCAGCCATTTCGTCCTAGACAAAAGAGAAGGGCTTAAACTTCTTTTATTCAGTTATAAACATGTCTGTGATACATCAGAGGTTCAGATGAGGGAAAGTAAAGCTGAACGAGGTGGAATTGAGTGGTCTTTGTATAAAATGACCATATACTTAACTGCAACACGATCTCCAGCCCAGAACTACTCCCATCAGTGCAAAATAAAAGGAAATGAAGTTTGTGTGTTTGCAGCCACAGCTCAGCTGGATCGTTTTTAACTATTGAGCAACCCAGGCCAAGGAATGTTGAAATGAGTTTTATCTGTCAGTAGACACACAGAGAATAAACCTGCCAGATTTATCGTGCAGTACACTATAACTTTATCAGACTTTGACACCTTGTTGATATACATGTGCAGTAGGGCTGCATGATATGGTAAAGAAAAATCATATTGCTATTATTTTGACAGATATTGCCATATAAGCCATGATGTGAAAAACAACTAGATTAGACTATAAAGAGAAGATAGAGTAGCTAAACAGTGTTGAAAATGGAGGAAATTGAGGTCCCCTCCTGCTGAACTCATCCTAGTCTTGTAGGACTTGTCATGTGAAGATGATTGGTTCTGCTTACACTGCAGCTCATGAGGAACTTACTTTAATGCTGACTCACCCATTTCTCTCTTCATCTTAACCCTCCCACGAAGGGAAAAAATGACTCAATCTCTTAACCTTGAGATGCTCTTTGTTTAGCATCAGAAAAAACTGTCATAGCGCTGTTGGAGAATTTGACATTTTTGAGATCTCTGCCCTAGAAAGACCTCAAACCTGTTTACTATATGACTCAGTGGGTTAATTTATCTTCTGTGAGTCTTGCCGTGACATCTGTGTTTTTAAAAGAAATGGATGTGAGACTGATTCCTTCAGGGCAGTCAGGGACGTAGGTCGGCACTTTCACTTCTTCAAATCATTGTTTCAGCTGTGTGTGTGTGTGTGTGTGTGTGGTTGAACCACTTCTCTAAAAACTGAATAAATAAAATTGTTTTGTCATATGATTTTTTTTCTAGTGGCTCAAATGTGAGTTTGTTCATCTGGGTTTTTGTTTTTAGCTGTCCATATTTAATTAATTTCTGTTGACCCACTGAAATCTGTCCACAATCACCCTGCAAACATAATCACATGGGTCGAAATAAACTATAAATGCCCTGCCAATGAAATCACTACTGTCAGTTTTCTTAGATTACACAGAATATGATGTAAAGTTGAACAGTTACAGAGAAACAAAGGTGAGTGATTGGGGTTTGTCATGAGGTTGCTTCAGTGTGATTTCAGGGAACAGATGTCATTGCGTAAAGGGGAATTCGCTATTCTTCTTCCTTTTGTGTATTTTTTCCTCATGATGTTTCATCGCCCGTCAGTCATGTGATACCAAACCAGTTTCTCTGGAGATCATATTTTCTGTCTCTCAGAGGTGTTTTCAATGGATTCTCATCTGCTTTTACCGTTCAGCAACAGAACATGTTTAAACAAGTGTGCTAATTTTAACAAATAAGACTGGCTGTTGTTTTCAAGAGAAAATCTGTGGCAGTGTGCCAATTGCCAGTGTAAGCACTGAGGCTCTATGTCTCTTAGTTCTGACAAAAGTCCATGGAAATTATGTTTGTTCACAGACTGATTCAGATTTAACGTTTGCTGATCTTATTTGGATCATGAGTTGATCCAATAAAAACAGAATCACTGAATATTTATTTTAAAGTCAACATTTTTACCTGTATCTCTTTCTGACACCTTTATTCTACACTCAAGATCGACTAACGTTATCTGTTGTCCTTTAATCGAGGCTGTCAGAGTTTGAGGCTGCGTATAAGTTCATCCCATCGTGTTTATAAAGACACAGTGTCTGTACTGGTATTGATTTTTGCTGGACTGGAAGCATCCTGCTCATCCTGAGCTCACTTGCTCTCTTTAATGGGTCCTCGATCTGCATTTCACATCTGATAATGCGCTCACTGTATGCCATTGAGAGGGAACTAGGACCGTTTGGGGCATGCCTTTATCTAAATATGTGAAGAGTGCAAACAGTTGCATTGTGGGTGGCATTTTTCTGCAGCATGAGGAAGTACGAGGACATGTTAATATTTCACTTTATGCTTTATAAGTGAGAACTGAAACCAAGTCTAATTACAGATGAGGAAACAACACTTCTACACTTAGTCTTTTAAGAAAATGCAATATGTATTAAGAGTCTAAAGTTCTTTCCTTTTGTGTGCATGTAGCTTTAACTCTGAACAATCAGTTGAAATCACTGAACTTTTTGTATATGTGTGCCTGCTGATGCAGTAAGCTTAACCACTGGAAAGGTCTCTGACAGGCCTGACTGAGAATAAGAGGGTTTTCTCTGCTCTCTCTCTGTACTCTTGTGTATGCACGTTCCACTTGTAGATGTAACCAGTGTGACATTTAGTCAGCTGTGAAAACGATTTTATCAGCCTAGTCTCAGGAATGTGTGCAAGTGGGGAATAATCTTTTTACCTTTCTGTGGTTTCAGAAAGTTTTCTAATCTAGATTATTGTATGTACAGTTACTGAGGGTTAAGCACTCCACGTTTGTTGTTGTATCTCTCTTTGTGTGTTTTCTCTTTAGCCCCTCATCAAT
Source organism: Lutjanus campechanus (assembly GCA_027495735.1). Taxonomy (NCBI): domain Eukaryota; kingdom Metazoa; phylum Chordata; class Actinopteri; order Lutjaniformes; family Lutjanidae; genus Lutjanus; species Lutjanus campechanus. The sequence goes on along the minus strand of JAJHUR010100284.1, from coordinate 9,042 downwards.
TAAGTTGAGGAAAATCAAAATACATGCTTTACCTGGAATTGAAACAGAGTCAGTGTTTGTTATATTTTAATATTACATGATCATGGTGAGGTTTAGTGATTAAGGAAAATTTATGTAATGAAATTGCCATCAAATTGAAATGACCAGTTCATGTATAATTTGTAATGTGAATTACAAATAATCTTGTCTTCTTCATGGTTTTTTTTTTTTTTTAGTCAAAATGTGGCGTGCAGCCCTCCTCATTTTGGCTGTCAGCTTGTCTGTGAGCCAGGCCAGACCCCGACTCAAACCACTGTCCAATGAGATGGTCAACTACATCAATAAAGTTAACACTACATGGAAGGTGAGGGTTTATTTTGTCGTCGTTGTTGTTTTTGTCTTCGGTCGGATGTTTTAGTCAGATAGGACCTATTAAACCCACTGACACAATCTCCCTCCTTTCTTGCAGGCTGGTCACAACTTCCATAATGTTGACTTCAGTTATGTCCAGAGACTCTGTGGTACGATGCTGAAGGGACCTAAACTGCCAGTCATGTGAGTCTCACTCATACTCGGGTTACATATCAGCGACGTTGAGTATTTGCTGTGTTGTACATCCCCTCATTCACCCATTCTCAACCAGTGGGCCGCAGTGGCAATAGTACTGTCAAATGGTTAGATTAATCAAGGGTTAAAATTAAAATTAATTCACAAAAAAATGCATAATTATAATGATCAGTTATGTTTGAATATCACCACGTCAATCAAGACACATCATCAGGTTAAGACAAATGTGTTCTTGGATGCAATGACACAAAATGGATCAGTTTTTTAAACTAAAAAATGATGTGGGAGACAAAATCAAGTTTTGATTTATAATGGCTAAAACCATCAAAGCTACAAAGAAACTTAAACACAAAGCATCCACGTTGTGTTTGGAAACCAAAGAATATTTCTTAAGAAAAAGGGATGGGTTTACATTAACAACTCAGCCAAAAGCCACTTTGATCTCTAGCTCTGTGGTTACTGCTCGTGGCAAAAACATCCTTTAAGATTGCAAAGGAAGTCATTTTCTCTCCGTCTCTCTCTCTCTCTCTCTCTCTCTCTCTGTTTGTTTTTTGTTTGTTTTTTTGTTTTTGTTTTGTTTGGTCATGTTATTTGTTTTCTCTTTTTCTCTCCTGCCATAATTATACATGCACTGTGTACAAGCGGAGGTTTCAGTGTTACAGAGCAAATCTCTGTACCCCACTTGCTCACTACTAAAGGAAGGGTACATCAAGTCTGCTTACATTGTAGTGGCAAGTCGGCACACATTAAGACTTAACTCTGTAATGCTGTTTTTCTCTGCAGGGTTCAGTATGCTGGAGACATGAAAGTGCCTAAAGCATTTGACTCCAGAGAGCAGTGGCCCAACTGTCCCACTCTGAAGGAGATCAGAGACCAGGGTTCCTGTGGATCTTGCTGGGTGAGATAAAAAAAACTCAATGCTCAATCGATAGTCAGTATTTTTTGAAAGTTCTTTTTATGATTGTGAATTTTGATTCCATGTACAACACCCTGTATTCTTAGAGCACCCCCCCCATTGTGCGTCTTTGACATGTCTCGGTTCTTCTGCTCACAGGCTTTTGGTGCTTCAGAGGCAATATCCGACCGTGTGTGTATCCACAGCAATGCCAAGGTCAGCGTAGAGATCTCCGCAGAGGATCTGCTGACCTGCTGTGACAGCTGTGGCATGGGGTGAGATGCAGCAATGTGTGAAAAGTTTCACTTCTTCAGATGTTCTCAACCTAGTGTATGTGGACCATAGTCCAGAGCTCAGTAGCAAAGCATACTGTTTGAAATTTGAGTTACTGTGTATTTAATGTGAGGAGAGAATGAATTCTGTCAATACAAGCACACCAGTGAATTAAATGAAATGATACAAGGATAAGAATCCTATATTTAATAGGGATACACAGATCTAATATTCAGAATTAGTATCTTTGTCAAAACTGACCTATAACTGATCCACATGAAGTGCAGTTTCTTTGTCAGTGTAATTGAAAAATCTACAGTGCCGACAGTTTGTCTGGAATAAAAATGTTTTCAGTGAGTAACGTGCAGTTAGATATACTTATTTTAAATTTAGGAAAAGCATGCACTGTTAATGAATCAGGTCCTGATATCAGCAGACACAGTACCAAGAAGTAGGATTCAGAATCTGTATTGGGAGAGAAAAAGTTGGATTGTTGCCTTGCCAATATTGTACAATCTGAACATTTTGGAGTTGCAGGCATGGAATACATAATGCTCATCTGTAAAAGTGGAAACATTGTTAAAAAAAAAAAAAAACTTACTTTTTTCCCCCCCTTTGCTTTTTAGATGCAACGGTGGCTATCCGTCGGCTGCATGGGATTTCTGGACGAAAGAGGGACTGGTTTCTGGAGGCCTCTATGACTCCCACGTTGGTGAGTTCTGTGTGTGAGACTCCTACAGTAGTATACTTGTGTTGTGTCAACAATTCTGACACTGTCTTTGTGTCTACAGGTTGTCGTCCCTACACCATCCCCCCCTGTGAGCACCATGTGAATGGCAGCAGACCCCCCTGCACTGGAGAGGGTGGAGACACACCCCAGTGCCTCTGCCAGTGTGAGTCAGGATACACACCCAGCTACAAAGAGGACAAGCACTATGGTAAGAAAGACGAAAGAAAAAAATAATTCTTGCCTTGTGATTTTCCCTGTCATGTATTTACACTGAGTAACTTACCAATGCATAGTATTGAATAGATATCTGATAAAGAGAAATTGTTTATGTATCTTGTCATGTCATTCACCATTGTATGTGCCACAAGCAGTATGTTTATGTCCTTAAATGAATAAAACCTTAATCTTGGTTAGCACAGCTGTGTATACACGCATGCAGTGTGGAGCAGGATCCTAACTGAAGGTGTGTTGCAGGTAAAACATCATACAGCGTGCTGTCAGATGAGGCGGAGATTCAGTATGAGATATACAAGAACGGCCCAGTAGAGGGAGCATTTACTGTCTATGAAGACTTTTTGCTGTACAAAACTGGTAAGAACACACTCACCATTAACAGACAAATGTATAAACACAGACAGTGCTGAACACTTGTACACTGTCAACATGTTGAGCACAGAGTGAACACTGATTGTGGATTTAACTGATTCTATAAAATGTTTCTGATGTACTCACATCCACTTAAACTGCTAATAACCTCCTCTATTGTGTTTTTAAAAAACAACAACTTTTTCTTCCTTTCTTTTTTTTTCTTTAATTTTCTCAGGTGTGTATCAGCATGTGTCTGGGTCTGCTGTGGGCGGCCATGCCATCAAGGTCCTAGGCTGGGGGGAGGAGAATGGTGTTCCCTACTGGCTTTGTGCCAACTCCTGGAACACTGACTGGGGTGATAACGGTGAGCAGAGACACGTTTATTTTACTTTTTTTAACTAAAATTCTTACAATGGTAGTCCCGCTTTATTATAAACTGTTGCCCTCCTATTTAGATACATTAATTGAATAGAGTATTAAAAACCCTTCAGTTTAATGTAGTCTGATAGACTAATTGGAGTCTTAAATAACCACAATACAGTGTTACAAAAACTTCAAGATACAACCTTCAAAAAGACAGTTTTTTTTTATCATAAATTGTTGGCGAGCTGCAATGATTAGCTGATTGAAAGAAAATTAGTTGCAAAATATTTTGAGAATCTATTAATAGCTCAAGTCTTTTTTCAAGCAAAAATGTCATAATTTGTGGGTTCCAGCTTCTTAAATGTAAGAATTTGAATATATGAATATAGAATATGGTTAGACAAAAGAAGCCATTTGAAGATGTCAGTTTGGGGTCTGGGAAATTGTGAGGAGCATTTTTCATAATTTTTAAAAATATTTTATAGATTAGACGATTAATTATGAATATAACAGATAGGTTAATGGATAATGAAAATAATTGTTAGTTGCACCCCGAGACTGTACAGGTGTACCTAGTAAATCATCTGCCAGCTCACAAGATCCGATGCATTTGTGCTGTATGGATCAGTTAGATTTTGTGCTTTGTACAACATTAAAATAATATTTACAGGTTACCACATTGATAAATTCATGATCTAAATCAGAATATTTTTCAAAATTAGTTCTTTTAATGCTCAAGTATGTTTTAGCTGTTGCTATCTTTGCATTTTTGTATTCCTACTTTTACTTAAATGATATGAATAACTATGCAACAGGTTAAATACCAGTAGATCACCAATTCTATCATGCATTGCTATGTCAACGTTCTTGAACTGTATATACCTAGATATGAAGATAGTGGTGTTTAAACTCTGTTCTGGTCTGTTTTTGGTCTTTAGGATTCTTTAAATTCCTGCGTGGATCAGATCACTGTGGTATTGAGTCTGAGATTGTGGCAGGGATTCCCAAATAAAATCTAAGGTAAGACAACAAAATAGCACGTCATGTAATGCCATAAACCAGACTGAATCACACAGATTGGTAATTGTGCATGAGCCTCACATTTTTTAAATCGACAAATTAACTTAAGAGAATGGATGTGGTTTGTTCCTTACAACTGTGTTTTTCTCTTGCAGGTTTTGAGCTGCAGATTCCATTACATAATCACTAGAGGAGCAACAGATTTTGCTTGCCCGCTCTGGAGCTCTGATCTAGTTCAACTGCTTGCAGTCCTTGTAGTTAAAGCCCACTGATTACCTTGCACATATGGTATGTGATATCTTTTGACAGTAGACAGGAAAAACACAAGACCATCATTTATGTGGATTAGCTGATGACGTATGCCAGAATGTGCCTGAGCACAAATCACCACTGTTGAGTTTTTGGGGTTTTTTTTGTTAATGAGCTGCTGTGAGGTCATGTTCCTTCGCCACTTACAGCAATCAAAAGGTTGCATGGGATGACATTTTTTTAAGACACATTTCATTTTATCTCAGGTGATTTGAAGCACTCTGTCAATGTTGTAGAACTGAACTTGTCCCACTGTTGTCACATTTATTCTGCACTAGTGGAAAGTGTCTTAGGTTGTAATGGAATGAAATTATGAGACTCTGCCTAATGCCACAGAAGTCAGTTTGATTTGTATTGATCACAGCTTTCATATCGATATTTTTATCCAGAATTGTTTCTCAGCAACAAATGCCACTCCAGTATGTCAGGATGCACTCACTGTAATTGGTGCCTGTTAGTGTTTTAAATTTTAGTATCAGATGAGCAATTTAACTTTTTTTAAAACTATAGTTTAAATGGAATGTTTTTATTTCCTGCCTGTATTGATCAAAAATATTGGCACATAACTGTTTTGAATAAATACATTTTTGTTCCCAATATGGTGTTGTTACTCTTGAATATACATGCTGGCATGTTGAACTTGCACCATTTTTTTTATGACACTACTTTTAAAGCCTCCCAGGCTTGATGGGATTGAGTCACCAAGAAAATATGAGATTAGATGTGATATATGAATGGATAAGTAATTGTAAGTTAAAAAAAAATATTGTGATGGCAGGTGATAAGTGTTGTAGCTTTCTGCTACATCAAAATTTTATTGAAGACGGGCAATAAAACTAGAACTCTTACAGGAACATTGTTTAGACTTTCTAGACAAGCTGTACTTGACAATAGGAAACAAAGCTAAAATGCAAGAACACCTACAAGTATGATTTTCTTTTTGTTCCTGCAGTTTGTTTGAGCTTCACTGTACAGAATGACATGCAGTTTGTCGCTAGAAGGCTGTTTTCATGTTTCCCTGCTGAAAGTGGAAAGTTCCTCTGTGCTCATTGGAAATCTGATTTTAAAGGGTGGGCCTATGAGCATGATTTGTGACATCACAAATACTTCCCAAGTCAATCTTCTTCCTGCTTTTGAATGTACAGGTGTTTTAGAAACTTGAAACCACCAGTGCACATATAATGAGAGTGGACTTTACATTGAAGTAGGAGACACCTTGTGTGCCACAGGAATAGAAATGAACAAAATTCACATATACATATACAGTGTGTGTATATATATATATAAATAAAAAAATATAATATAAATAAAAAAAAAAAAAAAAATATATATATATATATATAATATATATATATATATATAGGCCTATATATGTATATATATATATATATATATATATATATATA